>CAUYQV010067216.1:0-51500 GCA_963574575.1 Galagoides demidoff
GCCAGGCGTTGTGGTGGGCACCTGTAGTCCCAGCTACTTGGGAGGCGGAGGCAGGAGACTCGCTTGAGCCCAGGAGTTGAAGGTTGCTGTGAGCTGTGATGCCACCGCACTCTACCCAGGGTGACAGCATGAGGCTGTCTCAAAAAAAAAAAAAATCAATTCTATGAATTACTGAGTAGTCACCCACACTGGTATCTATAGTAGCATGTATTAGTATTCATACTATAATTGATCATTTTCCTATTTCCACACTGGAACTGTAAAGTAATTTGAGGGCAGAGATAATGTGTCTTAGTACTGTATTCTAAGTGCCTAACATATAATAAATAGTTAATGATGGCTGGGTGTGGTGGCTCACATCTGTAATCCTAGCACTCTGGGAAGCTGAGGTGGGTAGATTGCCTGAGCTCACAGGTTCGAGACCACACTAAGCCAGAGCAAGACCTCATCTCTAGGCTCGGCGCCTGTGGCTCAATCTGCTAAGGCACCAGCCACGTACACCCAAGGTGGCGGGTTCGAATCCCCAGCCCGGGCCCGCCAAACAACAATGATGGCTGCAACCAAAAAAATGGCCGGGCGTTGTGGTGGGCGCCTGTGGTCCCAGCTACTTGGGAGGTGGAGGCAGGAGACTTGCTTGAGCCCAGGAGTTGGAGGTTGCTATGAGCTGTGATGCCATGGCACTCTACCCAGGGGGATAGCTTGAGGCTGTCTCAAAAAATAAAAATTAAAAAAAAATACTGTATTGTGTACTTGAGATTTGCTAAGAGTCCATCCTGAGTATTTTCACCACACATACACACACAGAAGAAAATAGTGAATATGTGAGGTGATAGATATGTTAAATGAGCTTGAGTGTGGTGATTCATTTTTTATTGTTATTTTATAATATATGCATATGTCAAAACATCCAAGTGTACACCTTAAACATATATAACTCTTATTCACTAACTATACCTCCATAGATTTGGGGGAAAATTAAAAGAAAATCGAAGAAGAGCCTGAGTTGCATGAGAGCTCTGGAGCAAGGCAGGGAAACTTCCTCAGCATCCTCATCAGCCCCTGGAGACCAGGACTACAGCTGCCTCTCAAGGCTGTTGCTTTGGGTATTCCAGGCCATTGGCTTCTGCTGCTTTCTAGCTCTGGCTCTTGTAGAAATCCTTCCTGCCCTGTATGGTTATGAAAGCACATGGTAGATCAGCGTCAGGGCCAGGACCAGTGCGCAAAATGGGAGGAGACACCCACCCTTAGGGCAGCGTCTGCATCAGCAGGACCCCGAGTGTGAGGGCTACTGTAAGTTCTGCTCTGTAGGTAGGCCACTCTGCCCAGTGCTGCCCGTATCTCAGTGAGGCTGCTTTGTGCCATAGTTCACTATCAGGAAGTCGTCTTGCCTGTAGACATAATTTCTACAATAGAACTTGTGTCACATTAATAAGGGTGATATTTGGTCTCTTGTCTGCATAGGAAAACAGCTTTTGAGAAGTGGTATTGCAGAGTGCAGATTTGAATTAATCCAAAAGACACAATCTGGAAATGCCATAATCCTGGTGGTTGAAATCTTGAAAGACCAAAATCTCAAAAATATAATTCTAGAAAAAATAATCTTAAAAATTCTTTAAAAGACATCTATTTATAATTTTAAAGGAGAATTTGAGAAACATATAAGAACACAACAGATTACTTCTTAGGCCACTTTACACAGTAACATAGGTAATAATAACACATATTTTTGCAAGTGTAAACACCCAGGTATACTAATGATAGTCACTTGGGTCTAACAGTTCCAAGCAGATAAGCTGTATTCAAAAACAAATAGCATGTATAACTGTGGCCATCTGAAATATCTTAATGACCTAAGTCTTTTGTTGAGATCACTCAAACACTGCAATAGGTTACCATGACATATGCAGTCACCCAAAGGTTCAGATTTCAAGAAATTTTATCTTTCACAGATGTAGATGTACAAAAAGGATGTGAAGAAGTTTCAACATTTTTACCTAAATGTATGATGTTTACACATACAGTCAACATAGTGATATCATATTTTCATGGAGTAAAATCTGCCAAAATTGCATAAAGCGTTTTAGAACTCTCACTCTCTAAAAGTCTTTCTACAATTTATACCCCCAGGATTTGAAATAATGTAAAGATAAAATACGTAGAGTAGTAAATTATAAAAAAAATGCTGACAGCTTAAGATAGTGAAAAAAAAAACAGCAAAAAGAAAAAAGCGAAAACCACCCCCCTAAAAAAATAACTAAAAAGAAAAAATTTAACAAAAATGTATATTACAAGTGTAGATTATGGGCAATTGCACAGAGGTAGTCCATAAGAACTGGGCAGCTTTCACAATCATTAACTGTATTCTGAAATCTTGCGTTGCTATGAATAATTACTTTTTTTCCCTTTTAACTTTTGGGGCCTGGCTCTCTTCAAAGAATAAGTCCACATTCATTTTCTGTATGGTGCTGTTCTGTTTGAAATAACAGACACCAACATGAACATTCCCTATTAAATCTATCTTCTGAGCCAGGCTTCTACAATTTTTATAGTACATTGAAACCCATTCTGTGTACTCCTCTATAGACCATGAATTTGGTGGAAACAATACTAGTGACTGAACAGCAACCCCACTGCATATGCGGCTTCTTATCCTACCGTGCAGGAAGCCAGTTAGTAACTTCACTGGCTTCTTCAGGCAAATGCAGCTTTAACTCATTAAAAGCTCTTGGAATTTTATCAGCTGGAAGAAATGCCAATGCAGACAAATGACATGTTTTTTAAACTGAAGTTTTTGTTATTGCCATATTGCATGGCCTAGCCGCTCATCTGAATTTTTTTACCAAATATATAAAGTTGAATGGGAAAAAAACAAACTTTATTGGTGACACCTTGAAACGAACTTTTAGAAGCCTCAATTGCATCTAATTCCAAATCTGTCGTTGTGCTTTACAGAGTCAGTTAGTCATTAGTGATCTTCTCTTTTCGGATTTAGACTCTGGGGATTTTGATCATTTGGGAAGGAAAGAGTCAGGGTTTTGGCATTTGAGATCTTATCTTTTCAGCATTATGATTAGCACCTGCACAGTGTGAGGGCTCTGGCACCAGATATCCTGGGCTTGTGATCTGGTTCTTACTTCTACCAGCTGGAGGGCCTGAGCCAGTCACTTTCTCTCTTGAGGTCTCAGTTTTCTTATTGGTAAAATGGGAAGAATAATAATAATTCCATTGTAAGGCAATTTTCAAGATCCAATGAGTTATTACCCAAAAAACACTCAGAAGATTATTTGACACTTAATAAGTATTTAATACACATTAATCAATAGCAATATTATTAATAGATAATGGGAAATGGGAAAAAACACAATGTGTACCCCTGATGTTTATTTTAAATATGTGTAGTTTCATCTTTCTTTAAAATAAATTTGGATGCTTAGTGCTTATTAAATAGGTTTATCCTCAAGTTCTGTTTTTATAACAATTGCTTGAGAAATGGGGTCACTAGATGTCCATTTTGCATCAGGTATGGGGGTCAGCTTCTGCAGCCGCCTCCCAAGCCATCCCACTTAGCGAGGCAGTTGCTTAAACTGCCTGTGTGATGTTGAGAGTAAGCGTTCTACTAATGAGAAGGTTATTTTTATGGTACAAGATTAATGACAGTCATCACACCCTCGTCTTTCTGACTTTGTCAGTGTCTGGGCAAATGAGACCCAATGCCTATGGGCCTGGTATAATGAGCACATTAAAACATGGTGTTGTTATTGTTGTTGTTTTAAATTTCAGATTGATAGGAGGTACATTGTTTTCATTTCTAAGGTAAAGTTCAAATTGTAGTTGAGCCCTTCACCCAGGGGAGGTGCTGAACACCCTCACTTGTGCACATTCAGTGAGATCAGAATTTCTTAACAAATATGTATTTCAAAAATATATCACATTAGACATAATCACTTTGGAACTTCTGGGAAGAACTCCAACTCCCCATAACTCTCTCCTAAATGTGTGTACCAGTGATGGGCCAATAAATGTTTAACAATTGACTCCTCAGGCAACAAAAAAAAGCCCTAATTGGTATCTATCATTCACCAATTTTGTGGTGCACATGCTCCCATCATGGTCAATCTCGAGCTACCACTGAATTCAGAGTTGGAGGGAAGGTGTAAGTCCCCAAATGCAGAGTTGGGGAAATGATGAGAACAATTGGTTTTTGTGGATGAGTACAAGCTCCAGCATGTCGTGTCCCTGGAAGTGCACACTCCTTGTCATGGGATTAGGAATTAACTGGACAAGAGAGAAATTTACTCATCAGGGCTTTGCATTATCAGCTGTGCTGGTACATAGCACTCATTCTGGGCCAGACACTATTTTAAGCTCATCAGAAATATTAACTCATTTAGTTCTCAGAAAAACTATAATTCTTATTTACTGAGACACAGAGAGGCTAGATAATTTGCTCAAGATCACACAGCTAGTAAACAATGGAACTGAGATTCAAACCTAGGCAGTCTGGCTCCAGTTTCAACTCTTTGAACCACTTCATATTCTCTCTCTCTCTCTTTCTCTCTCATCACGTAATCTTTTCCCTAATATAATCTATACAGGCAGTAATTATTTTATTGCTGTGTTATTTTTGTATATGCATGAACCTCTACTACCAGACTACAAAACTATAAATTTCCCGAGAACAGGTAATATGGCAGACACCAAATAAATAATATTTAGATATATGGGTGAATCGTGTATCACTCTCCCTCCTGATCTGTCTCTTTACTAGAACTCAATGTATATCAGAGCAAGAATAGAGATTATCTTTGTCATTTTGTTGCAATACCAATCATTAGTGCAGTGCCTGGGACACACCTGGCATTGGTAAATGTCTGTGGCCTGAGTGAATTGAACTGTTCATTCTTCATTTATTCTGATGTTATACTTGCGAAAGTGGCTCCCCTTCAGATACATCCACATGGGTTGCACCTGCCTTTGTCCTTACTGTGTGCTTGTTCTAGTCTCTTTCTTGGATTCTAGATATGAGCAGAGACCTTGTTTTATTAACCTCGTAGCCCCAGCATCTAGCAGGAAACATAATGCGTCATAGGCGTGCCAAATATGATTTCAGGAAGAAGCAAACAGCAGGAGTTCAGTAAGTATTTGTTACAGGGTGAGTTAGTAAGGAAGAACTTGCTCCTCAGACTACCTGTCGGATGGGAAAGGAGCTGGAGTTATTAATACAGCTGAAGTTCTCTGTTTTTGCTGTGTCTTCCAGGATGTTGGGGACAGAGCAACAAGTTGAAAGATTGTTCTGATGTGCTGAGGATGACTTGGTCATTATTTCCCAATAGTGGCAAGGTGCTCCAGGAGCAGCATTAACCTAGGAGCTCAGAGTTCAGAATTGGAAGTCTGCTTCATCCATGTAGGCACCGTATGTGCCTCGGCGAGTTCCGCTTTACTTTAATGGGTTAAGTGATCTATAAGTCTTTTCAGCTAATGGCTCCTGATTAAAGACCTAGTATATTCCTACAAGTAGGAAGTTAATGACCGAGAATTGCCCTGGAACCCGAACAGTTAAATGTATGCCTCCTCTTGAATAGTCAAGTTGCTGAAGAGATACCATGTGACCATGTGTTGGAATACTTCATTTCATAAATCTCAATGAAGCATAATGACCTGATTAATATTAACTGTCTTCTCTTTCCTTTCGAGGCACGGGGTGAGGATGGAGAAAAAAAGAAAAGAGGGAGGAGAACAGAAGGGACTGAATCCTTAAGTAGTGCAATTCGATTACCTCCAAAAGATCTCCAAAGATGAGCATGCAATTACTACTAATTGCAGATAGTACCACTGATAATGATAACAATCAATCACTTTGCTTGCCCCATTCTAAACAAGACTACAGGCATCACCGCAGATTAATCACATTAATGGTCAGCATTCAGGCGGCTGTGGCTGCTAAGTTTGGATAATTCCCTATTCTGAATGGCGGAGTAACAGAATCCATTGCTGGAAGTCATACGATACCACCCTCACCCACAACCCACCTCTGGACTCTGCCTCCCTTAACCTAGATATGTGAACACCCCTCTTCTGATAATCATATTTTTTAAAAGCAGCAACAAAAGTAACAACAATAACTTTCCTCTAATCAGAGTCCCAAAGTGATCACCTTTGGAAATTGCTTCCTGGTGACCAACCTACCTCATATTTGCTGCAATATGAGGTATTGTGTATCCTGTAACTGGAGCCGAGGACCCAGATACAGTTCTATTTCCATTTCTATTGACCTGAGCAGCAGGAAATGGAATCTCGATTTTCCTGTCTATAAAACAGAAATAATACTGATTGTTATCTCCCTCCCCATTGTTCTGTTATGGCAGGAATCACACGGGAAATCTATAGTGTGTCTTTGAGCAAACTACTCGGTATAAGTGAATCAGAGATAATTCTGGGCTTTCTTCTGCTATTTTAAAAAATTACTTATTGTATATATAGGGAACTAATGGACTGTTTCAACTTAAAAACAAACCTGTGTGTCCATTGCTATTAATGTACCCTTTGGCAACAGAAAATATGGCAAGTATCTGGTATGGTGAAACAGTCCCATCCAGAGAGGATATGGGGAAGCAGTTTCTTAAGAGAAGAGGCAGTCAGGCTGGCATCACTGCTCATGCCTGGGTTACTATCCCATTACTCCATCAAAGATGCTTTGAACCCCAGACTTGTGCCACATTGAAAAGTCACCTAGCATTATAAAGGTGAGGTATGTTTTACCACTCCCCCCAAATAAAAAGAAGACAGACAAAAAAGCAAGGAGATATAGCTTCCCAAGAAATTGCAAGGACAGTGCAATTTCTCTTTGGTTTATGCTTTACCTTGGATTATCCACACCCAAATTCTAAATATGGCAGGAGAGTTCCACCTAATTCTGTCTGGGAGGGGGCACCCTACTGTGTGCCCTGGACACCTACCAGATTGTTTCTCAGTAGAAAGGAACTATCTCTTTGTGGGGAATTGTCAGCTTCCACAATGACAAAGGAGAGTTGTCCTGCTAGATGCATCAGCTGATTCTCTCCTGGACTCCTGCTTTGATCCTGAAATACAGAAGCCCAGCCAGAAATGGCATTAGAGTTCCCAAAGCTGCTTTGTTGCTCCAGAGTCATAAAGCCTAGAGAATCCAAAGACACTAGCCCCTGTCCTCCTGTGTCTAGAACCAAATAACCATCCTCATCATTCACTGTCCATGTGTGAGTGTCTTTATCTGTCGTTTACAGAATTATTCCCTTGGATTGGTTCATCTTAAGATGCAGCCAATCATTTTATAACCCCTTGCTACACGCTAAGATGAACACAAATGGTAATTTTCTGGGCAAAAACCTCCTAGTATTATTGGAATAATAGGCTCCTGTGATACAAGCTAATGCCCCTACCATCTATCTCGAGTTCAGGGGGGAACCCCCAAAAGCTATGACTAAGCGGGTACACATGCAGGGGCTCCAGTTTTAAAAATTCCACACTCGTCCAACTTCAGCTCAAGTCTGTGATCACAGTCACTACACACAGTTGTCATTCTTAAGCCAGCAAGAAAATGTGGCAGTGGAAAATATCCAGGGCTTTGCTGCAGGCCTGAACTCGGCTTCTCATGCAACCAGATGCTGGAATCCATCAGAGGCCCCGGGAGCCACAGCTGCCTCTCATCATCTCAGTTTCTCTCTGATTCCAAATCTATGCCACAGACGCCCCGATCCACTGCCTAGTCACTGCACAACCAGGGGAAGGTTTCTTGAACTTCGGTGAGCAGGAAGTTAACTGGTGAGCCTGCTCCATCACGTGCTTAAAGCTTGTCCCCCAAATTCCTTCCTCACTAGGAATGGGGTACAATGAGAAAAATCTGAATTCTAGCCAACTCCTAGGGTGAGCAAGTGCAGGGGTGGAGGCCACACCGCAGGCCACAGCTGAAGTGGGGGTTCTCTATCTGGGCATTTGGATCTGAGACCTGAGATTTTATGATTTTTGTTCTTGTATTCTTTTCATAGGATTCGGTTCCTTTGTATATAAGATGGTAATGAGAAAACCTTACCATCCTTGTCAGGTTCTTTCATATCAAAATTGGGGCCTAGGGAACAGTACACCTGTTAAGGGCTGAATTCTGTCTGTGGAGGGGGCACCCTACGATGTGCCCTGGACACCTACCTATATGGAATTGTGTGCCCCTAAGATGGTATGTTGGAATCCTTACCCCTCGTATCTCCAAATGTGAGGTTAGGACTCTACAGAGGTCATCAAGTTAAACTGAGGCCATTATGGTGAGGGGGAATCCATCACCACAGTAGTTAGGATAAAAAGGGTAAATATGGACAGAGGGAGGCAGGCAGACAGGGGCAATGCGTGTGGGGATTGGAGTTATGCGGCCAAACGCCGGGAACTCCCAGCAGCTCAGAAAGACGTCTGGAGCAGATTTTTTGGTAGCACCTTCAGCGGGAGCCTGATGCCGTCCACATAGAACCTCAGACTTCTAGTTTCTAGAACGGAGATGATAAATTCCTGTTATTTAAGCCACCCTATTGGAGACCCTTTGCTGTGGCAGACCCAGGAAACTAACACAACCCCTGAAGCTTTAGGCTCCGGATGGCACTTGAACCCAGTGAATTCTCCTCCCTGAGGTGCCTGAGTTAAGCCATAGACTCTCACCATGGAGTCAAGCCCGGTCAACCCAGACTGTCCCCAGAGCAAAAGTCACAGGCACTTGCGTGCCACCTGCTTCACATCTGTCAGAGTGGACACTCTCTTCATCAGGACTTGGCTACAGGCCTGTTTCTCTCCCATTTCTTTGGTTCCTCGGAGTCGTCAGGGGAACTGTGTCACTCTGAGTTACTCCACTGCAAAAAGCAACACCCCATCTCTCAGAGGCCAGGGGGATACTTTAGACCTAGCGATGGGGGAGTTAATGTTAACTGGGCTCTTACCAAGGGCCAGGAATTCCTCTGACTGCCACATACAGTTATTATCTGGATAGTTCACAGACAAAGAAGAGGACAGGGGAAACTGGGGGACAGGGAAATGAAGCCATGTCCCCAAGGTCACGCACCTCAGTGGTGGGGCACATGGCAGGCTGTGGGTTGGGTGGGCACAGAGAGAAGAATGGCATGGAGGACGGAGTGACCTGTTTAATCAAATGATTTCCTAAAAAGTTTATTTTAAACTAGTTTTTGGAGAAAAAGCCTCTCACCCCTTCAGGCCTTGTGAAGGGGCGAGCAGCTGTCCAGAAAAGGCAGAGCTTCTGCCAAGTGTGGCTGGGGTCCCTGTATTCAGGGAGGTCTAACACTTTGGGGTTGTAGGCGGGGGAACAGGTAACAGTGCTGACCCTGTTCCTAGTTCCTTGTTCCTTACTGATTTCCAGAGGCGGTCACCATGAAGATGACCCACTATTTTTTTTTTTTTTTAGGTTATGCTGCCCTAACCAGCCATTATCATCACCACCACCATCATCCTCACTTTCCCTGGCATTACGTTACTTTGCAATCTATAAATACCTTTCACAAGACTTTCTTCATTTGCTCATCAAAACACTCTGTGCAATAAACACAACTTTAATCCAGATGAAAAAGAAGCTGAACCTCAGAAAATGTCAGTGATTTGTTTGAGGTCTCCAGCTGGCTCCGTTGAGAGGCTGGCCTGAAATCCAGCAGTGCTGACCTCCTCCACCTCCCCAGGCTCCTTCGGCTCTGTCCCCCCAGCAGTGCCCCTGACCCCCAGCTCTGGGCTGCCAGGGGCTATAGGGCTGGGTGTTGCATCTGAGGTTTTGCTCCTCCTTGCCTTGCTAACGATCCCCCAAGGCTCCCTGTCCAAAGGAATTCAGAACATGCTGCAGTTATTTGTGGAGCACTTTGTCTCTGGGAGATGGGGGCTCACACAGCTCAGAAAAAAAGCAGCACTTGCCCACACAGACAGCATTGCCCGGGGCTATTAATATCCAAGCACAAAAGCTTTATGATGAGGTGGAGTGTGGCTGGCCCTGGCCACAGAACTTCTCAGCCGCAGAGACAGCCTTATCTTACAGCAGCCCTGCTCAGTCCCCAGTGAACAAACTCCTGCCCTACCTTCTGACCCAGTGTAGACAGAAGACGAAAGACCAGGTGGCCTTGCATGGGACTGCAATCGCCTGTCTTCACCACGTTTCCTGAGAGATAAAGACAAATGCAGACTTGAAGTCTCAAAATAATGTTCGATTAGTGCCCCTCTTTTTTCTAAAGCATCCCAAGCATTCAGCATTTGTTGTCTTTCTCGGTCTTATAGTTATCTTTGTGCATAAGGACCGGGTAAGCGTGGTTCATGTATTTATTCTTTCAGAAAACTAGTATTGATTATTGAACACCTGCCTGAGCCACCCAGGTACTGATGACACTGAGATGAGGATGACAGAGTTCATTCCTTTAAGTGCATGGTTTGTGGGAGAAAGGTACACACTACTGTATCACAGTGCTATTGTATCACAGTGCAATTATTGCTGTCACAAATGTAAACATGAGATAGCACAGTGGGCAACTTAGTCTTGAAGACCCAAAGTCAAGGGGACTTCAAAGAGGAGAAAGGATTGCACTGGGTCTCTAGGAGGAAGGGAAGTTTTGCCGGACAAGGTAGGAAGGGACTGCATTGCAGGTAAGGCAATGTACCAAAGGAGGGGAATATGGACTAGCCTGGATGTCAAGTGAGGACCTATTTGAGTCCCAGAAGGGGAAGGGACAGTAGCAAGAAGACAGATAGGAAAGGACAGACTTACAAATCACTTCACGTCTTGGGGTTTCAGTCTCCAGAGACTCTCATGAACCCCCCGGGAAGTGTCCCCACCAGGTGATATTGTAGACCACGTGTCTGGCTGTGTGCCCAGGCCTCCTAGTCATGTGCTGCAAAGGCTCCGTGAGGGCCTCAGGTTTTTCTGCAGTCTAGAGCACTTTAGGGACTACAGTGGTATTTCAAGGCAGAGAATACTTGTTTTGGGATACATGGATGGCACAGTGATGGCCCGAGGCAAAAATGACGGCACGAAGATGATGAAAACCTGCCAGTTGTGATAAATGAAACCAACACCATTCTTATCTGCTGATGGGGGGTGGTGGGCAGAGGGCTTGCAAGGGCCCTCTGGTTGGCACACCAGCCTTGGGGGCTCACAGGCTCATTTGTAAAATTTAGGAACCCACACTGACAAACTCACATTATTATTAGAGCAAATTACCCAAGTTCACCTGTAACCCTAGCTCTTTGTGCCAACAAAGATGAAAAGGCCTGAGGGACCCCGAAATTGAACCATGAAATGTCATTAGCTAAATCTCAGTCATCACAGCTCCCAGAACTAATTATAGAGCTAGGAGTGGCTGGGGCCAGACCCCTTTGATATAAAAAGATTTTATGAAAGGCAAAGGAGGGGAGGCAACAATAATTCTCACCCTATTATATTCCTTTCAATTATTTACAGTAATAGGCACTGATGGGGAACAAATATAGAGACTGGAATCCGGTGAGGTCACACAGGCGCTCTGGAAGCCAAGGATGCGCTATTGGAATCTGGGAACACAATGAGGCAATGTTTCAGCTGGCCCCTGCATTCTTCACCTCCCATTGTCTCCGTTTCTCTCTCTCTGCTTCCCCTCCCCCACCCCTGCCAAAGTCAAGGGCACATACCCCATGGTGAGAATTCTAAGCTTCACCCCATGCTCAGAGCTAGCAGATATCTTCTCTCAAGTGTTTCAATAGGACATTCGCATTCTTCCCCCTAAGTGACCACAGTGGGAAATGAATACTGGAAACCCATGGGCATCCTTGGGATGAAGCGAGTGAGTGTGGCACCCAGATCCACTGAAATCTGACCACTGAGAAGCCCTTGAGCAAAAGCTCTGCAGCCCCAAAGATCCACATGTTCCTTTCTGTCTCCCAGCCTCCCTTGTACTAGGCTAAAACCTTGACTTAACTGGCTTCTGGCTGATGAAATGCAGGCGGTGATGTAAGCCCCCCGGGGCATGCCCCTTACACACAGCCTGCAGAATCCCCCTGATCTTTCTCCCTGTCATACAGTGGCTTTAGCCTCCACCTGTGCCAGATGGGAGAGCTATAAAACGGAGAGATATCTTGACCCATCAGTCATCGGACTTTGACATAGCAAGAAATAAATGTTTTAATAACACTAAGCCGCTGACATGTCAGGGTGTGTCTGACGTGGCAGAGAACATTGTTTTTTCTAAATCACCTAAGCCCCTGAGATAGCACAGGGGCGAGGCATGGAGACATTCATTCAGCACAAAGAAAAAAAAATCCACTATACTAAATAAATCTCTCTCTTTTTTTCTTGACTTAATTATTTATGTTTCAGAGCAACCCTTGGCCTGCAGGTTGAGGGAGAGATCACAGTAAATGTGTCCCTAGGGATAAATGGACTCTGGACAGGGTGGGCACCTGTGGCATCATCTTGGAGCTAGGACAGTTTGATTCCCCCAGGGGTAGTGGAGGACGGTAGCCTTTGCTGGGACTCTGGGCAATCAGAAATAGTAAAGTAGCAAAAAACTTCGGAAATAGTTGAAAGCTCACATACTCCCATTTGCTCTTGTGGAGTATCTTGCAATACATATAGTGAGAAATTCTCAATACATATCATTGAGAAATTCTCTAACAGAGAAAATCAGTTGGCATGCCCAGTAATCTTGGCTATAGTGGGACATAGGTTGTGTCCATATTTCTGGATTGTGCAGAATCCAGTTTTGAAAGGTTTAGCTATTGTTTTAAAGCAATGAAATATTGTTTCTCTTCTAGAAAGTCTTTTCTGTTTTTCTTTTACAAACACTTTTCTGTTTTTCTATACCTTCCCTCCTTTCCATCTATCTCTGTCCCAAGCTCTAATCTCTGAACTCAGATCTTCTTTCCTGACTTCTAGTTCCATGCTCTTTCAGGAAAAGGGCACATTAAATATTTTAGAAAACAAGATTCTCATGATTGCAAATGGGCAGTATGCTCAGTTAGATTCTGATCTAAGAGGATCTCAGCACTTAGGACCTTCCTCAAGTCAGGCATTTTGATGGTTTTTATCAACTCAGTCATTGGTGTGGAGAATTTGAAACAGACATTGGATCTAGAGTTAATTCTAGATTTGGCTCTTCCAAACATTGCATCTGGAGTCATTACACCCAGGAATTCCACTGAAAATGATGCATAGGGGAGGTCTCTCTGCCATGCCCTCCATCAGCACCATCTCCTTCCTAATCGTATGGTCACCTCACTGAGGAAGGCACTCATATCTCCTCTCTTGGACATCATGAACTTCCATTCCTTCTTCAGTTTATTAGCTATCAGAATACTCTCCCAAGGTCTAACACTGACCATTCCTCTGCTCAAAATCTCCTCTGACTCCCCACTACCCTAACCTGGCATTCAGAGCCTCCAAAATCTGTGCCCACCTGGCCCTTCCAATCCCAGCTTTCTGGATTCCTTTCCCCATACTTTTAGTCAAACTCCCTGCATCAGCAATCTCGCACACCTCCCTACCACCTCCTGAAAGGCCACCATGCCTATCTCAGACTGGGGAAATCCGGTAAATCCCTTGAGACTTGTCTCAGCTTTTACCCCCACTCGGTGGCTTCCCTGCTCAAGCCAACACCATGCGTATATAGTCTCTCCCAGTTTAAAATGCCACAGTCTTTTGAACCTCCCATCTAGAGATAACATATTCTACCTTGCATTGCAGTTATTGTTGTGTGCTATCTTTTAGAGAATCAGGCTTCCAAGAGTGGGCATTGTGTAGTACCCTTGGCTCCACCTTTTATGGTGAATGTCTGTCCCTTTGCAGGGTGGTTACTTAGTAAATGTCTGAGCCACTGAATTGAATACAGGGCAGTCTAACATTAAAGTTTAACAGGCTATTATCCAAAGTGGGAATCAAGAGTTGACTGTACTTTCTTGAAACTTGATCAGGTAAATCTTTAAAGAGCAGCCTTTCTTGGAAAAATAAAGGGGAGGAGGAGCAGGGATTCAAGTCATTGGAAAAATAAATAGCCACCACATTTTAGAATTTAGCCCAAGGCTTGTCCATCTGCAAAAAAAGGTCTGGCACCATACCCTCTGGAATGACAAATTGCAGAATTTATGGGTCAGGAGTTTGCACAGGAAGAGATAGTACTTTCCACTTACCAACTGTTTTCTGACTCCTTCTACTGATTGGGAATCTCCCTTAGAAAATGACACCAGATGCGTGTCACTGGGGTTCACTTGCTCTCAGGCCTGCTGGTGCCTCCGAGACCCTTTGATCCTCTGCTCCCATTGTCTCCTGAAACCAATCCTTCCCATTTTGTATTTTTCCTCTTCATCACCTGATACCTCCAAGCCACCAGGTGTTCCTTTCAGAAGCCAGGAGCTGATAACCTGGGCTTTCTGCCTTAACCCCGGCCTTTGCAATGGAGGACTTAGGGAGGATTCTTCCCTCTGAGCAGTGGGTGCCAGCTCTCCCATTCAAACTTGTCCATCAGCAAACTAAAGAGGATGCCAGATAGGTCTGGAGCAATGGAAGTGCCACTGGAATAAGTAAATAACCTTACAAGACAGTGCTTTGAACGTAACATCTCTTTTAAATGCCCAAGTTTTTGATTTAAAAATAAATGAAAGACAATTAGTCCTATTACTTTGTAGACGTCACTTGAGTAATGTCTTCATAGCTTGCTTATGAATTCCTTGGAGTAAAAACTATGTGTTGCTTGTCTATGGTGCCTCCCATTGTATCTAACCCCAAGCTGAAAACGTTATAAGCATGTGGGCCTTGCTGATTTATTGTTTCTTTAACTGTTTCTGAAAGAGACGTTTTCTTGGATTAGGCACCTCACTGATTTCTTCCGCTCATTTAAATAGCCAATTCAAAATAGTTGTTCAATCTTTCATTAGTTCTCACAGAAGGCTAAGTGGAGAAGTAGGCCTGTTTGTCATTCTGCAGATATTCGGGATCAAAAGACTTTGGAATCAAGACCAGAGAATGTGAGTGATTTTCCACATATCACCCCATAAACCAAAGATAGAAACCCCTTAGTCAGGGAAGAAAACTTGAAAGGAGTGAAGATTGGCCCCGGAGTAAGTAAATCCCATTGAACACAATCAGTTGATAACTATGGTTGGAGTTTTTAGAAGAGAGTCCTTGTTTCCAAAACCCATTGTGATCCTACTGGGTTACCCTAGATCTAAAGAGAAACAGATTTAAGACAATATTATAACCCCGGAGTATCTCAAGTCACCCTTCTTCCTCAAACAGACCAACCACAAACCACAATCCACAGATCTGGCCCCTGAGGGGCACAGGTGTGTGCTGAGGCCTGAGGTTGGGCTTGTCCTCATGACCTGCTTGGGACAGTCACCTGAGCACCCATTTATTCTGCCACATCTTTCCCAGAACACAGAGGGGCATCCCTGTGGTGTGGTCAATGCCTCTCTTTAAACACATGCAAGGTAGAGAGACAAGACAGTTTGCCAGCAGGCAATGCCCTGTGCAGACATCTCATTGGATGGGACTTGTGGTGGGTCAGTATATATAAGCAGGGACAAATATTTACACAGGCCCCAATATCTCTAGAAATCCACGATTGGGTCA
The DNA here is from genome assembly GCA_963574575.1 of Galagoides demidoff. Lineage (NCBI taxonomy): Eukaryota > Metazoa > Chordata > Mammalia > Primates > Galagidae > Galagoides > Galagoides demidoff. Next base: position 15,599 of record CAUYQV010067216.1, read on the forward strand.
AACTGTATGTATACACGTAGTACCTTGGCTCACATCAGGGGTGCAGCCCTAGGATCAAAGGCTTCTATGACTTCAAATGCATGGGCTAATTCTAAGCATCTTTCTAGTTAATCTATGGTCCAGTCGATGTGGATGATGAGCATGAACATTTAAAACCCTTTCAAGATTTCTGAGTACAGGCAATAAAGGCAATTTGTAGTACAATAGAAAAACCAAAGTATACCTTTGCCAGTAAGCCAAGAGGATTCGATTTCCTCTTTGAGCCCAATAAATCCAATGAGATGTTATGAGATACCACAATATTTTCCTCAAATTTGGAAGAAGAAAGAATTTCGATCAGAACACCTGAGTTCGGGTGGAGTTGTTTACTAATTGAGTGACTTTCAGCAAGTGACTTATCCTTCCTTCTCTGTTTCTTCATTTGAAAAATAAGAACCTAATACCTATTTCACATGAGTAAAAGGATTAAATGGGGCACAGGGCTTTGAAAATAGTAAAGAACAATACAAATGTGCCTGTCTGTTGTTTTATTCACAGGGCTCCTGCCTGATTGTATCTCCTTAACCCACTCTCCAAGAGCTCGAATCAGATTTCAGCCGTATGGAATCATCAGCAGCGCGGCAGATGGGTTTACAAGTCTCTTGGTCTCTTCGTGTAATTAACAGCCAAGAAGCCTAAAGCCTGCATTGTTTACGTGGAAGACGTTCCTTGCTCTTCCCTTGCCCGTTCCCACGCCATACCATCTGAAATCATTCCCTGTTTCATGCACTCGCTGCAGTGTTTTGAACTTTGTGGGATCCTCTGCGTATAAACTCCTTTTCTCTATTTCAACCTACTGCCGAAAGGTACTTCCCCAGACGTTAGGGCTCAGATTTACAAAGTTTTTTTCCCCGTATTCTCTGTGTTTCACAACAACGTATCATTACGCTCTTTCACAGAAACCGGGACACTGAGAGGCTTACTGCCAGGTGGCCCTGCGAGAAGCTGACCGCTCATTTGACTCCAAGTCCAGCGGTTTTTCTTTTCCTGATGCCTCACTGTAATTTCTTCAGACAAGCAAATTCTACAGCCATGAGAAACCTCAAGAGAGATTTCCATTTTGCAATGAGATAACAAAGCCCCAGAGAGGAGGGATATCTGGGACCTCCCTGAGACTGTTCCCCTCCTCGCCCTTCTTCCATTTCTAATGCTCAGAGGCCTTAGACACAAGCCGCCTTTCGTGTGTGGTCTGCATTTTGCTAGTGAGTTGAGAGACACGACAGAAGCTTGAGAGATTGTCTCTGACCTTAAGCCACTTATTATGAAACCAGGGAGATAAAGTTAACGTACAAAATCCTTAAACCAACTGAAACTACCTTAGAATTGGTAACACGCTCTCCACACTTAAAATGTTTTAACTTTTGAATTGAAGTCTGGTTTCATTGTTCAAGATCCGGAAGTATAATCCATGGGTGGATTTCCATTTAAGCAGTTCCTAATTGATCCTGTTTTAAATTCCCCTGGTGCCCACCTCTGTCACTTCAGCTCATGTGAAGGAGGCTATCCTCATTTTACTTTAGAAGGGCCAGGAGGGAAGTGGAGAGGAAAAGATTGTTATCTTTCGTGGTATTTTCGTGGACTCTGCAGCCTTCTCCATAGAAAATAACTTCTTGGATTAGCTTTCTGTTCTATTCTTACCTAGTCAAGTAGCTCTACTCCTTACTTGGTAATACTGTTTCTAAAGGGGAGTCGGTGTCTTACTTCATGGTTGCTGAAGAAACCTGTGCTTACTGCCCCCTGTCCCCTACTCTCCCTGGGAAGCAGGGGTGGTGGTCAGGTCCAGAATCCTTGAAGACTTCCCAGGGTGTTCTGGTGTCCTGGAATATACCTGTCAGGCAAGGCTGTCATTGTACTCTAGCACCAAAGAAGTTTTTAGTCTCCACTCTGCCTGTCAGAAGACATCTCCTAAGACTTTCTACATAGGGAACCCTCAGAGGCAGCCTTGGACATACAAGGAGCCCCTCTCCTCCCCTAGTACTCTGTCTGCCAAGGTAGAGAGCTGAGTTGCTATGACTTTTTAGTCTCTGAACACCTTTACCCAAAACACCTGGTTCTCAGGACAGACAAAACAGAATCAAAGCAGAGAAAAAGTCTGGGCCCATAGTCCAATTTGCAACCAGTTCTGGGACATGGAATGGCCCGAGTTGGGGATTCAGCAGCCTCATTAGACTAAGATTTACAAACTTCCAATGGTGGCAGGTGCGAGGGGAGAGCTGGGCCACTAGGGTTTCGAGGCCATGCAGAGTGGCATCTGGAGTCAGAAGGACATAGCCACAAACTCCTGTTCTTCCTTATACCCTCTACATGACTTTGGAAGGGTTGTTTAACTCTACAGTGCTTCCCTGCGGCCTGTCTCCTGGGAGGACTGTATTAGTGGTAATGTATGTAGGCGCTCAAAACTGCTGGCTGGCAATCATCATTCTCAGCCTGGGCCATGTGTGCAGATAAACATGATCCAGACAGAGCAGAAAATGATTCTGGCCTAGGGCAGAGAAGAGTTTCCTAAAGTGAATTAATTAAATGTCTGAATAGAGAGGGTGTCAAAAAATGTATACACATTTTAAGAAAGGAAAACACTCAAGTCACCTTTGACTTCTGCAGTTGCCAGAGGTACCCAGCGTGACTTGTATTCATCTTTTGTTATGGGCATATACTGAGTATCACAATTTTAATATAGTTTTTTTCTTTTCTTAAAATGCCTATACTTCTTTTGTACCCTCTGTATATATAATAGCAGATATATATTTAATTGATTATATGTAAATAATATACTGTACAATACATGATATTATACTAAACCAAAGTTTAGCGGGTGAAGTTACTTGACAAAAATTGTGCAGGTGTAAAGCAGAGTGACAAGGCTCTAGCCTGGCCCTGCTTCTCCACTGCCTCACCCAGTGACCTGGAGCTAATCAATCAAGCTCTGTCCTTCTTGGGTCCCTCCTCTATTAAATAAGAACAACAGTACCTTCCCTGCCTCTTGCACATTTCGTGAAGGAAAAATGCCGTTCTGCATGGCAGAGTGCTCTGAAAACATAAAGTGCTATGCCATGATAAAGGGCAGTTATTAGTGAAGCCTAAATAAAGCTCTGGAAGCTGACAGATGCTGTGTGCTAGAACCAGAGCCACCTGAGGATCCAGTGTGCTCACTCTCCACTCCTCAGAGTCCACCCTTATAACAGAGCCCCACCCACCAACTCTCATGGGCTCAGCAGGTACCGCCAGCAACAAACACTGGAAAACCATTTTAAAAATCATGTGAACGCACAAATACAGCCATCATCCCTGGGGGAAAAAAGAAGGGAAATTTGACTGAAAATTCCCTGGGAGTTATGGAGCAGTGCTCTGGGCCTCAGAGGATGGGGGCTGGAGTGGTGGGCAGGGGAGGCAAGGGAGTCAGTGCCTCAGCTCTTCCTGAGCCTCGCCTGGGCCATCTGTCCCATCCTTTCCATCCCTTTCACTGTCCTTTCCTTTGCCTCCTCCATAGACTTTCTCAGAAGACTGTTGAGCTGCCCTGGCCTGAGCTCTGAAGTTCTCTCAGTTGCCCCAGGCATTTGGCTGTCGCTGGTGTTGGATTCCTCACACCAGCCCACCTCACACCATGGTATGTCAGGACTGTCCTGGCATGTAGAGGGGGCATCCAGAGGTCACTCAGCGATCCCTCTCTAGCACTGCTCAAAGAGGTGATTATGACCATAAAATAGAATTCCTGTCCCACACTGGATCCCGAAGTGCTGGTGCTCAGGGCCACGTTGATACTTCTGACCAGGGAGCATCATTCCCAAGGTTTGTGTGAGGTGGAGAGTGGGGTGGGAGGGTGAGTGGGATAGAGAAGTAGCAGCAGAATCTTGCTGGGGAGTTGTCTGTGGACCTCTCCTCCCAAATTCATTCCTCTGCGCCATTCACAGTACCTGCTTATGATTTGTAAAATGCGTCACTATTTCAAGCACATCCAGCTGTTTTTCTGTGGTCACGTGAAAATTAACTTGCAGAAATTCACTTTGATTGAACACCTGCTATGTGGGAGGCATTGTGGGGAGGTCTCCCCTTCTTGAATCTCAGTTTAAGACAGTGGTTCTCAACTTTCCTAATGCCACAACCCTTTAATACAGTTCCTCATGTTGTGGTGACCCCTAACCATAAAATTATTTCTGTTGCTATTTCAAAACTGTAATTTTGCTACTGTTATGAATCGTAATGTATCTGATATGCAGGATGTATTTTCATTGTTACAAAAGGGTCGCGACCCACAGATTGAGAACCACTGGTCTAAGAGAACATTATTTAACAGACACTTACCAAGCACCTATGCTGGCGTTGGCACCTGGTTTATGCTGAGAAAAAAGATGATTTGATTGTCAAGGCCAGACCTTTGCTATACAGAGGAAGCTACCAAGGCTCAGAGCAACCATCCCTTGAGGTCCAGAGAGGGTGGCACAGCCAGGCCCTGCACCCTGGTCTCGCACCAGCTGTTCTTGTGCTCACTCATGACGCTGCTGCCCCATCCCAATATGCTGTCCCAAAATAACACTTCTGGGACCATCATTATTGGCTGCCCCAGAATGGGGAGAGGATCTATCCATTAGTCAGGTGATAGGGGTTCACATCAAAGTTCTTCTAGTCACTTGGAGAAAGTTCCAGAAGCAAATACCATGTACTTCAATAGTCTTCTCCTCCTGTTTCCCTGGGACCATATTAATCTGCGGGCATTTTCTATATCAGCTGGCAGTGTAAGGGAAGAAGGTGGGGCCTGGTGGGCTGACCAAGGACAAGGGGACTGAAGAATGGAGTCGGGAGGACATGGGAGGAGAAAGGAACTGCCTGGCAACGGGGAGACAGGGAAGAGACGTTGTGGTGGGATCTTCAGGTGAACTGCAGGCACCTCGCAATGCTCTTTTCTGACCAAGAGCCTAAGACATGCAGGTGGAAGCCGGAAGATACCTGTGCGGGCATCACCGATAAATGTGAGGTCCGCGCTGAGCGCTCAGCAGAAGGAATGTCCTGAGCCGGGCCCCACATCTAAAGCATGCCTCCCTCCTCCAAAGAGCATTTCTCCCCAGTAATTCTGGCCTGGACAAACCTTCCACAAAGCCTACGGGAGACAAGGGGCTTTCTACTTTCTGCTCATTCCTCCAAGCAGAGAGACCACGGCCTGGCTTGGGTTGGAGGGGTGCTTTCTCCAAGATGGAGTCATGCAGGCTCGGCGGCCGAGGTGAGGTAAAGTGCATCTCTGAGAGCCTGGCTGGGCTCCAGCTCCCACCACTTGGTGCTCTGCCTGCCAATTAACGCATCCGTCCTTCCCCACAGGTGGGGAAGTGGCCCATGACTGCTGTCTGGCTGCCTGGGGCCAGCGCAGCCCGACCCTGACACCCCGCCCAGGGGGTGCACTGCAAGGCTGGGGACCCCTTAGGAGAAGATGACTTAGGTCCGGAACCAGCGCTCCCTCCTCCTCCCTGCAGGAGGAAAAGGGGGAAGACTGGGCTGGGGATGGCAGAGAAGTTCGGGGCTGGCTTAAGGGGAACAGACTGAGCTGCTTACGGCCTGCTGACGCTGCCAGCAGCCCCAGATGGCTCAGAACCTGCTGCTCTTGCCGAAAATTGATTTTGGAGGCAGTAAGGGGAGGAGGGAAAGCAGGGGAAGGGCTGTGGGTGGGGGAAGGGGCTGTGGGCAGGGGCTGGGGGTGAGAGTTGCCAAATGAGGGAGGGATTGATAAGCTTTGATAAAGACACTTAGTCAAAACCCTCTGGGCCAGACATAGAAAGGTCCCAGGGAAGGGCAGGGGTCTGTCCTCAGGGTTTCTGCCTCCAGGTCTTGTTTCCTTCTCACTTGGCTACTTCCCCTCTCCTTCACCCTCCACACCCAGTCACCAGTGTCCTTCAAAGACACCCCAGAGGCTTCCTCTGCACTTCCTCTGCTGGCATGGGCTGGGATGGCCTGGGCTTGGCAGTACCCTAAGTGAGGTTCTTCCCCACCCTTCTCTGTGGGGAAGTGATTTTGGAAACCCAGGAGGCTTGAGCTTTGCCCCCCCACCTTGCAATGCAGGCCCTTTCTGGGGCCCCGTACCTAACTCTATGTTTATAATTTTTGATTCTTGTCTTTGAAGATAGCACTATGATTTATACAAGCCTTAGGCCTCACAGCTCCTATATCTGCCTCTGCCTCCCCCAGTTATTCATTTGTTCCTTAAACACTAATCAGGCACACCTGTGGGTGGGGTGCCACTCTGTGTGCTGGAGTCAAATGCCCACTTCCAGACGTGATCCTCACTGAGCTCACAGGAGGGGAAGAAAAATAGCACCAAGTCACCGAAGGCTGTGATATAGTACACAAGAACAGGAGAGACAGGCGGGTCAGGGAAGGGAGTGGTCCTGTCCCACAGGAACCTTATAAGCAAAGGTTCCAGGGTAAAAATGATATTTGAGACAGGACTTGAAGCAGGACAAGAGGGGAGGGACATTGTGAGTCTAGGGACACAGTCGTCACTGCAGACAAAGGCACCTAAAAGACTGAAGTGGAGCAGAAAGAAGGGGGCAATGCTTTCTGGCCTGAGTGGAGTCACTAGGGGACCTGGGTGGACAGGCCGTGCTGGGCGTTGGCATGCTGAGGGCCTGAGCAGGGCTCTCAGGTGGGGCTTGGAGCCTGGCATGGTAGGGCAGGAACCTAGAGGATACAGGTGAGGCTATGAAACAATCAATCCATACTCGGCACACCATCATGAGGTGGGGGAGAGGGTCGGGCTCTCAGCCTCCTCCTGTAGACACACTTCCATGTCCTGGACATATAGCTTGGGAGGGAGCTGGGCACAATCCCTTGCATTGAGGTCCAGAGCAAGGACCACTCAGGGTGTTAGAGGTAGGGGCAAGAAGAGAACTCAGGCTTCAGTCCAAGGCTTTCCCCATCCCAGATGTCAGAGGAGTCTTGGAGCAGTCCCAGGCAGGCCCCAGGCTCTGGTGGGAAGGGGACACCTGCCTTCCTTAGAGACCTACTGGGTCTGTGCTCAATGGCAGGGGGGATCATTCCACCCTGTTTCTACATCTCCCCAAGCATTGGGAGCCCAAGGGCCTGCCTCACTGAAATGACTTGTTTCTGCCCACTTGATCCTTATTTGGAGAGGAGCCCAGGTCATTAAAAAGAAACAAAGAGGCCTTAGCCAAACCCTAAAAGAGGGGGAACATGACCTTCTCCTGGATGGTATAATTTGTTTTTTTAAAGAAATGATTAAGAGTTACAACAAGCATCTGGGAAGGGCCACTCTCTGCAGAGGCGAGCTGATGCTTGTCTCTAATGCCTGGGTGCAAACAGCAAGTGCTTAATCTGCTCCAGAGTGCCAGCACTAACCCTCATGGGTGAACTTGCTCCTTCCTCTTGGGCTCAGCCACCTCTTGAAAGGGGAGGTAGGGATGAGTTTGTGCACCCATCAATCTTTCTGCACAGTCCGATGGAATAATCCCATGGGGGCCTGTGAAATATTTTATCCCCAGAGAAGTTATGTAAATTGCCCCAAAGTACTGATATGTTCCCTGGAGCTGAGCACAGCTTCTATTATCCACATGGGACAATTAGGCAGGGCCCTGGCAATACTGAGAGGACCAAGGATTAGGGAAAGAATCAGGCTTATAGGGCTCCTGGTTTGGGGAATCATTGTCCTCCCTCTAAAAAGTGCCTGACCACTAGAAAACCACACTCACAGTAGCCCCATGGAACCTTGGGTAAACACCACCTAATAGGTGCAAGAGTCTGAAATGAGGGAGAAAGATTTCCCCAATAGCCCTCCAAGGAAGGCTGAGCACAGAAGCCCTGCCATGAAGGGTCCCCAAGTTGGCCTCCCCAGATTCTCTTTTTGAACACTTGCCCCTTGGTTAAGCCTTGTTTTTTGACCTCAGAGAGGCTCCATACTCTCTCCCAGCTCCCCAAACTACTCCCTGGAATGCACTTGACGAACTCATTTGTAGTTAACTTTTGTGGTTACCCCCTCACAGGGCTAGCAACACTACTATAGGAAATAAAATCTACTACCTGTTAGCAAGTTTCTCGTTTGGGTAAGCAGGAGTCAGGGAGTTTGCTTCAAGAGATAAGAAAGAGTACAGACGTCAGAAGCCAGAGATTTTGGTCCCAGACAGGCTCTGTGGTTAACTTGCTGGCCAAACTGGGAAAATTACCTAAACTTGTGGGCCTTTGTTTCCTCCTTTGTGAAATGGCTTGAGAGTGAAACTTCCCAACATAGTTAAGGAAGAAGATAGGAAAAGTGCATTCAGTGCTGCGATAGACCGAGTATCTGTGTCCCTCTCCCCTATTCATATGTCCAGTCCTAACAAAGCCCAGGAAGAGGCTAAGCAGCAGTCACTCCAGGCACCCCTGTTCCCCCCACCCCCAAAGCCTGTGGCAGAGGCTCAGGTCTGGGTGGCCCTGAGAAAACACCTTAAACCTCTTTGTTTTTCTCATTTGAATATATCATTGGCATCAGTCTAAGGTGCCTGCTATGATGATCTGTAGCTATTATCATTGTGGCTATTGCTATTATCACTAGACGGTCACAGAAGTCAGCCAATGGAACTGGTGAGAGATCTTACGCAAAGAAGTTGAAGGTTGCCTATCAGTTTTCTCAGTGGGGCTAGCAAGGCCCCAGCATCTCACCGATGTTTCCTTTAATACTTAGTTGGAATTTCTCCTTAAGATTCCACTTTCGGGCTCAGGCTTTGGCCTTTGTGTGTGAACACACAATGACTCTCCTCGATTTTTTGTAAGCTAGCAGTGTACTCAGAGAGCAAGGCCCTCCTGCCCAGAGCATATGCAAGGCCCAGCCTGGGGAAGAGCCCCGGGGGACCACAAGAGAGTGGGCCATGGGTGGTCAAAACCACACCTCTGTAATGTTCTAGCTAGTCACTGGCCCCAGAGTGTTTCAATTGATTAATTTTTCCTGCAATGCTGAAGTGAGCTTAAAATCTCCCTCCTTTCCCCCAGACATGCTTCTCAAAAAGAAAAGTAAGAGACATCAAAGGAGGGAAGCCAGAGAAACTCCTTTTGCCACCAAGTCCATATCTTGATTTTCTTACTATATCTAAGATCGATTTCTTTGTGGTCTGAGGCAGGAGGATATTTTCATAGCAATTCTACCTTATTCCCTGCTTTTGAGCACTTGAGATTTGCAATACTCTTTCACTGATGTCTGATCATTTTGTTGCAATATAAAATGGAAGAAAGAGAATGAAAATGCAGGTTATTATTCTCCAAACTCCATGTTTTATACCAATACTTTGAGACTGGTAAAAAGTTTGGAGCCATTATCTCTGTGGTGTCACCCAAGCAAGTAGCCAGGCAAGGTGGCTCCACAGTGCCGAGCATCTTACCTCCTGGGGTGTCATTAGCATGCAGCCTGTGTTCGGTAAGACGGCACAGGTTCTGTCCGTCAGGGAGTGATCTGTGATGTGTCATTTCTGCTATTAAGAGGCATTTTCCATTTTGGCAGCCTCAGCACATTTGGTTCCTCTTCCACATGTGAGCTGCTCTGTCCTCCATTAATAACCACTTTCAAACCCTTCTGCTACCACTTGGGCAGTTCCTCACATGCCTCCCCCCCCCAGGCCGAACTCTGTGGCTGTGGGACATGTTAGGCACTTTCTCTGGCCTGCAGCATGAGTTAGACAAGGGGAAACTGCCAAACACATTATAGACCTTGAATAAATCTCTATTAGCAAGTGAATCAATTAAATGACTTGCCTTCTAATGGAGGTTGACTGTCACTGGGAACAGTGATGTCAGAGCTCTGGACCAGGCTGAGGAAGGAGAAAAGGATGAAGATGGGACAAGTTCTGCCCTGTTGGTGGTTATGCTTAGAAATATTGGGAAGTCTCCTATGACAGTGTGTAGTGAAGGATCCCAGAAGGGTGCTTAATGTGCCTACCCATGAAGGATTTCATACATGACAGGGCCTGTTGGGGCATTTCAGAGAACACCAACCAGTAATAATAAAATCTTCCCCATTCTGTGTGCTCCTTCCAGTTTAGACACTGTTATTCCATGCTTAAGAGACACTGGTCATTGCAAAGAAAAGCCCTAGGCTCTCCCCCAAGTGAGCTTCTGTCTTACTTCCACTGTTTTTCTATTCTACTTGTGGTAGGGTGTGAGAATCCAAGAAAAAAGGGTTCAGTAAGCAAAACTAGTCTTGGTTAATACAATTCTGGATTTCTTTCCAAACAGACTTCCAAATCACAATCCGATTCAGAGCTCGCTTTGGCAATCAAAGCCCTCTTCAATCTAATCCTATCATCTGCATCCAACCCTAGCTCTAACTTCCCTCATGTGGAAGGGTGAGAGGAAGGTGACCTGCCTGGAACTGTTTCATGTGCCTGGAATGCCTTCCATTTATCTTGTTTCTCTCAAAGAAATCAGTCCATCTTCTCTGGGAGCCTTCCCCCACTATCCTAAGTCACATTCTTCCTTCTAAAAATTTCCTACAGCACAGATGACATGTTGTCTTGAGTTGACAGGGACCACATTGCCCCTCTCCTTATATCTCATATTTTGCTCAGTATGATGCCATATACTGAGGAGCAACATGACTATGCCAAGACCTAACACAGTGGGCATGGCTAAGTTGAAAAACTCACAGATTCTCTGTTGGTGGCCCAGGAGGGAGCAGTATAAAGTGGGAGGAGGAGAACTTGAAGGAAAGAGCAGAAATGAGGCCTCAAGTATGCACCATCAATTGTGAAGCAGCAGCTGAGGCCAGCTCTGGCCCTTCTAGAAACTCTAGGTGGTGCAGGGAAGGTAGCCCTAGTGGGGATCAGCAGGTGAGAGCTCAGTCACAACAATTTCCTAGCAGAAGGTATCAGTGCCACCATGTGGGAATTCCATTTGATCTTTCTTTGAAGTCACCAGATATTTGCCTTGCAACCAAAAAGAGAGAGGGAGATAAATATCTACGGACCAGGAAGGAAATAGCAAAGCCAATTTGGAACCAACTTTAGGCAAGGCAATGGTTCAATCTAGTGATTAAGTCAAATGCAATTTGTCAGAATTAATTCCAAAAGGAGGTGTAATTATGACAACAACTTCTTTGGGGGTAGGCTGGGATTTATTCTGTTTTGGAGAGCCAAGAACTGAGTTAGCTTTTCATGAGCCTGGGGCAGCAAAAAGAAGGGGCAGGTTGGAAAATGTTTCTCTTTTTTCTGCAGTTTTTGGCCAGGACTGGGTTTGAACCCAGCACCTCTGGCATATGGGGCCAGCGCCTTACTTCTTTGAGCCACAGGTGCTGCCCAGGAAAGTGTTTCTTTCCCAGAGAAAAATCTCAAGTAAAAAAGAAAACTCAGGATTAGCAAATAAAAAGAGTAGTATCTGTAGGGTAGTTTGGTATGAATGGGGTGGGCTCTAATACTTTAGAGGCAAGGAGTAAAACAGAACAGTGGAAAGACTCCTCTCCTGTGGTCAGCCTTTGTGATTTATGGCTCTGAGAACACATGGAATGGCTTCATGCTTGCAGCTTGTGTGTGGGACACCTGCAGGAACACATTAGAGCCCTATGTGTACTGATGCGTCTAAACCATGTGGAAGGCATACAATGTCCATGAAAACTAGCTTCCATTATTGAGTACTCATTATGAACTTGGTGCTAACTAGGCCATGAATTTTGCATTTATTATCCCATAAATGAGACCATCCTCATGGCAATCCAATGAGCTAGGTATCCTACCCATTTCACAGAGGATCAGACAAGGCAAACTTTCTTAAGAGCATCCAGCTTGTAGGAGGCAATGGCCTTTCTGACTCCAAAGTCCATTCTCCTGCTTCCTGTTTGGGGCTACATGGACATAGGCTGAGAGCTCTGGGTGTTCTTGTATTTCATGTGTGCCTTCATTCCGGCATGTGTTAGTTTTTACTATAATTATTTTCTTTTGTCTCTTCCCTGCCAGGCAGTGAGCATTCTGAAGTTACTGCATCCTTGACACTTAGCAAGATGATTGCTCTCTTAGGTCAGGGTCTGCAGGATCCATGCACTAGTGATTTAACAAAGTGATCCTAGGAGATACTTACAGGGAGTATACCTAGGAGGACAGAGAAGAGAAAAAGGCAAGAAATGGTGTGATTTCAGGTAAAGCTCTAGCTTCAGTGGGATCCTGCAGAAATCTCTGGAGTGTAAATTACAATTCAGAATTTATGTGCCCTGGAGGCAAGAAAGATTCAAGCCACCCGGGAGGGAAAGGAAGGAAGGTATAAATATCTAGGTCTGTGGAACTCTTGCTACACACACAGTTCTAGTAGCCCACGGACAGGCCTCTGAAGAAGGACACAGGGGCAAGCACTCAGAAGCAAAGCACTCAGAAACTGGGAGATGGGTACCCAGATAAGATGTGTTTGTTACAATCATGATCAATGAGCTTTTGAGTCTGCATTGGAAGCTCCACATTGAGCAATGTTGAATTTGTTCACATAAATCCAACCACAGTTCCTACTTTCTGAAGCTGCCATCTAGCAAAGATGGCATCTCTCAGTCATTTTCATTTCCCTGATCTTCATTTATACATCTTCAGATGTTTAAGAGGTCTTGTATTTATATCCCACTTGGTCTTGTAATACACAGTCAAGGGGCAAAGGAACCTCCCTCAATAGCTGGCAACCCAGACCAATATGTTCTTGGAGCTCTTGTGAGTCTGGGATGAGGTGCAGAGTAGTGTGGTACAGAAGACTGGAGTTCAAAATTCAGATGTATGAATATTCAGAAAACTCCAAATTCCAGTTTTTTCCTTTCTAAAATGGGGAATCATAATAATGGACCCCCAAAACAATGGTTTGTGTATAGGGGGTTTATTTTGTGAAGTAATCTGAAGTAATGAGAATAATTACTATGAGATTAGCTCGTCTAGACTGGTTTGGTTCCCAAATGTGAAGATCTGGGAGCATGAATGGGGCAGCAGCTTGGGTGAACTGACAGTGTGCTGACAAAGTGTGGAAAAGACAGAACAAAGGACAGGAGAGTGGTCTCCTCAGCTGGGAGACAGGAGGACGCTGAAGCCAGGTCTCTGGGGCAGTGGGAGGATTACAAACCCTCTGAAAGAGAGCCAATCTGCCCCCTTTGCCTAACAGCTTTGCCTCCCAGCAGGGGCCTGGCAGGACTGCAGAGACTGTGCTCCCTTTCCTGGCATCGTTAACCTACATCAATTGACTTCTTCCTTCAGGACTAGAATTGGGAAACTCCCTGAACAAAGACACTTGTGCACAATCTCAGGGTCTGCCAGCCTTACAGTTGGCCCACCTGGTGTTTCCTCCTCCCCCATCCCTCTCTTCTCCCCAAACACCTCTGCTAGGAGAGTCAGCTTTGATGCTCCCTTCCTTGCCTCCCAAACCCAATCACCAGCTCCCCTCCCTGTTTCTTCCCTCAAAGTATCTCTTCTGTTTTATCTACCTTCTTGGGCCATGGGACAGAGTGGAGAGAACACAGTATATGCGTTCCCAGGATCTCTGTTCAAATACCAGCCTGCTGTCCCTGTGAGGTTGTGTGCTTCCTTCCTTGCCTTCCTCCTCCCCACCGTGCCTTCCAGCATCATGCCCTCTTCCATCTGTACTGCATGGCCACACACTCAGCATCTATCTGCTGGAAGGAGCTGTGCACATGCTTTCACCCCACTCTCTACCTGCTCCTATGGCCAGACACTCTAGGTCACCTACAATAGCCCACCTGAGAGTGGTTTCTGCGCCAGAGGATCCATAAGAAATTCTGGCCCTGAACCAAAATCTGACCAAAAATAAAATTTCTGTATCTTTTTGATGTCCCAGGCCTAGCCTGTCATTGCCTATTTATTGATGGATGAGACCCACCAGTGGGACAACCTGGGTGCCTTAGCACAGCTGCTTTCTTCCATGTGAATGAATGAATGCCAAGGAGGGCTGGAATGTTCAACACCATGCACATCTCAGCAATGCCAGGAAATGAGAACCACAGCAGTAGGTATGTGCTCTAAAATACAGTGTGTTCACAGACAACTGGAGGTATGGTATGGCCAGCAGATCAGGGGATGACGGCCATTCAAACAATGATTTATTACTCATAGTTCCCAAGTGGAGGAGCCACATCAGGCTGCAGAGGACCACATGGGAACACCAGGGTAGTCAGGAGATAGAGGGGAGGAGGGAACCATGCATAGGAAGCTTCACTATGGTTTCTGCAGGAAGGAGTGGGCAAGGCAGGTTAGTTCTATCAGGTCTCCAGATGTAGGGACTGTCCCTAGGTGACTGGAACCTGGCCCTGAGATGTTTAGTGGTGGTGATTAGGGGTGTAAAAGGCTGATAAAAGACGTGGTTGATATGCGCTGTGGATTGGTTGATTTGCCTTAGAAGATGGTCCTCACCGGCAAGTTGTTTACTATCTTTAGGACCTGGATGACCCTAAGAGGGGCAGTCTGCACTCTCTCTAGGGTCAGCAAAGCTCTGGACCTGAAGGCACCAAATATAGAAAATAACAGACATGGTTAATACAGTATGGGTGGTAAAGAAAGGAGGCCACCTCTGGGGAAGGGTTTGCAACAAGTCTGTACACAGGTCCAGTGAAAGCCTTTGCAATTCACACCAACTTGTGAAATCAAAGTATAAGGTCTCTTTTTAATACTTAGTACTGATTAGTCCTCTTGACCCAAACAAAGAGTTCCAGTTGTCAGGGCAATTCTAACTTGGACACTAAATATGACTATGTGAAAAGTGGTTCTTTGTTAGCCTAAAATGGATTTCAAATATAACATTGAGAAGCCTTGGGGCCAAGTGTTAGTACTAACAGAATAATGAGAATCTCATTGTTCTAATTGTGACAAGGGTAGGCCTTTTTCAAAATAGCAAATCTGTGTCACTGGTGTATGCTCCTCCCAGCTGACACACAGGCTGCCCACTGACAAGAACCAGGCGATGCCAGATGACTCCACTTACCGTCTGTCCCCTGCTGTACTCTACACACAGGAGTCAGAAGGAAGGGGGCAAGACAGGGCATCACACAGAACAACACCAAAAATGCAGAGTAAACACGCTGGGCAATGCACGGACATTGTATTTAAATGCTGTGCAGAAATAAGATTAATGAAGTGCCACAGGGCCATCTTGTTCACAGAGATTAATTCACATGATTGATGCATCAGCCTGTTCTCTCCGCAGAGAACATACGAAAGCCTAGCTTTTAGGAAAGTTGTACTATCGCAATTTTCTTGAATCTCTACTTCTCAGTGGGAGGGGAAACCTTATTCTTACTGCCTTGCCAAGTCAGTTGGGTAATTCAAACAGTTGATTCAAATGGGGAATCGATAGCCTATATAATGCATCTATGATAAACTTTTTATTTTAACTCAAAACACAAATGTATGTCAATTGCAAAATTTTATATGGGCCTTGGGTATATGGATCTGAAGATGAGTGTTTCAATCTGTCTATTATTTCTTTTGCATAAACCATACCCTTAATGCATCCTTGACAGTTTCCAGTTTCAATTTCTTTAAAGTAGAGAGAGAACTTGTAAAGAGTCTGGATTTTTATTACTTTTGTTTTAAACTTTTGTATTTGTTTCACTCGCATCTAATTGACAACAATTCTTGGTAGTAATTCACCTTTATTGAGGTATTCCAGAGCATTTAATTTACTTTTTCACCAAAACTTTGATTCTTTTCATACATGTATTTGAAGTGTAGTATTAAATTCAATGTAATTAATTGCAAAAATAAGTACAACCACATAAGCTGGTGTGAGAACAAACCCAACTTACTCTTGCTAAGAGAGTTTCCATTATATTTCTTTATTCTATCCTCTCTCTTTGTTTCATGCTAAAAATAATTTATTCAGGTATGATTAGCATACTTTCAAATGTATGAATATTTTTCTTTTTTTTTTAGAGAAAGAGTCTCACTTTGTTGCTCTTGGTAGAGTGCCATGATGTCACAGCTCACAGCAACCTCCAGCTCTTGGGCTTAGGTGATTCTCTTGCTTTAGCCTCCTGAGTAGCTGGGACTACTGGCACCCGCCAGAAGGCCCAGCTATTTTGTTGTTGTTGTTGTTGTTGTTGTTGTTGTTGTTGCAGTTTGGCTGGGGCCGGGTTTGGGTTCGAATCTGCCACCCTCGGTATATGGGGCCGGCACCCTACTCACTGACCCATAGGCGCTGCCCTCAAATGTACAGATCTTAAGTACCTGTATCAGTGCCCTTATATAACTACCACCTAGACCAAAATAAAGAACATTTTCTTCACTCCAGAAAGTTCCCTTAGTAAATGGAAGCTGCCATCTTCCAGGTGATCCCTGCCCCTCAAATGGAACCACTGTTCTGATTTCTGTCACTATGGGTTACTTTTTTCTGTTCTTGAACTTCATATAAAAGAAATCGTACCATCTTTACCATGTGTATCTGGTTCCTTTCCCTTAATATAACATTTTTGAGATTAGTCCACTTTGTTGCATCTATTAGCAGTTTGTTCTTTTCTTTTTTACTTTCAGAGAGATTCCTGTCCTCATAACTGAGCTTCCTGATGGTCACTGGAGTTGAGAAGGAGAGAGAGGTTAAGAAGAGAAGTCCCTCTTTCTCGACAGCTCTTCTAGCCATTATGTCACCTGTGCAGCCTTTACCAGCAACTTACAGCAGGAATATGTTCACCCAAAGGCCAAGAGGATTATCTCCTTTAACAGCTAGTGAGCTAAGAGATCAAAATCTAAAGCTGGGGACTTTATCGGAGTGGTGAAGGATTCACAAACATATGTAGGTGTGCCTCTCTCTTTCCCCAGCCCTCCCACAGACACGGAAGAGCATCATTTTGTGGAAACAGTCCTTAGGCTGGCACTTCACTTTGGCTTGCTCAGAAGTCATTGGTTCATCCCAGTCCCAACAAAAGGGATTTACTCATCAACACTTACAAACCCAACCCGAGGAACCCTACTAGGCTGGCTTTGCCTATTATTGCCAAATGAGTCATTCATGGGTACAGTATCCAGTGTTGTTTGTTTGAACACAGACTCTATTTTGTAAACATCTTGTAAGATTAGAATTCAGCAAACCCACTTTGGGGGTACACACTGAAACTATGAATGGGAACCAGACTTCTTCCTCTCCTGAGTTCCATGCTTTTGAGAATCTCATCTCATCTGCGTCAGGAAGGACTGATGGCCCATGGCCAAGTCCATTTGGCAACTCTCAGGACTGCTCAGCATGCCTGACAGGACCAGTGGTTGTCGAGAGGCTGGAGAAGAAAAGGGAAGGCGGAGCTCAGATTGTTCACGCTGGGTCGCTGGCAAAGACACACGCTAAAGGCTGGGACCATGCTCCTCCATCACTGGAGACATTGAGCAAGAGAGGAGACAGAGTCTTGCTGCAGCCAGGTCTGCTTCATCCTTCACTGTTCGGTTGGTTGGTACTAATTGTCCAAAATCATTAGGCTGTTGTCTGGAAGGAGACCCTTGGGGAACAAAGGTATAAGGTGCCCAGAGATTCTGTTCATATACTTCATCTGCCTGTTGACAGTTTCAGGAAGGACAAGCAAGAAAGTCTGAGAAAAATGTAAGAAAAACATTAGGAAAGAAGCTCTCTACTTCTCTAGTCTGGTTGCCTGGACGCTTGTCTCTCTTACTTCCACAAAGAAATGAGAGATTTGTCTGCTGTGATGCAGACAGGAAAATTGGATTTTATGTTTAAGAATCTGCTGACTGAGCTCAACCACCGAGATATTAATCTCTTGATTTTCAGCCCTGTGAATTCTCCAAGAGCTTGAGCTCATTCTCAGCTTGGTTCTACTTCTTTCTCAGTGGAGATGTGAGGTCCAGATCCTGCATGTGTCCGAGTCCCAGATGACATACTTTGTGGCATCCACAGGCAGTCAAGGTTCTTAAACGCAGGTCTTACTTCTAACCAGAGGGAATGCACGCCCCATCGCAGAGCTATGCTTTCTCAGGTGTGTTAGGGGAATCTGTGTAGAGTGTTTAGTGATCAGGGTAAAACTATTAAAATACAAAGACAGCAGCAGTCCCCTAAGAGTCAAACTCATAACATTTTCTTTAGTTTGTAATCTAAAGTGAAATCCAATGTCTCAATGAGGTCTGAGAGCCTCAAGGTGCAGGAAGCAGGCTGGGGACCAGAATGGCAAGATGGGGTCTCTCCAGGAGGCCATTAGTGGGAGGAGGGCCTTCCTGCGCCACTCAGCCTGCCCAGCTGCCAGGTGGAGGTGACCAGCAGGAGAGCCCTCCTTTCTCAGTGGTCAGTGCTTACTGCTGGCATGAAGCCATGTGGGAGAATAGAGCATGGTGTTAAGGGTCTGAGGAAGCTGATTCTGGGCAAGGGTGTCTTTAGATTTCTCCTTAGATTCATCTGGACTGAGCTAAAAGTGACCTTTGGGTCTAGGAGGAGATTAGAAATGGAAATGTTCTCTCTACTTTGGGAGGTGGGAATAAAGGAAGCCAACTGGACAGTCCCAGGAAGAGCACAGGGCTGGTCTGCAGGGGTGCTGTGGATATCGTGGTTGGTATGAAGATCTCAACTTCTCTTCAGCCACCTTCTTGTCCGCTCTCTCAGAGCCGTCCCTTTCACAGACATGCTCTCAGGTGCTCCCTCTTTGGACACAGACCGTGTTCTCAACACCTCTACTCACAGGACCCTCCAGGCCAGTAACCCTGAGAGCACAGCCCTCCCCACTTGGTCCTGAGCCTGTCCCTCTTTTCAGTCTTTGCTTCCCTGTCATTGAACTTCTCCTCTCACCACTCCCTACACGTTCATGGCATACGTGGAGTTTTGCTTGACCTTTAAATCAGGCTTCTCAGAAGTCTTCCAGGGTGGATGCTACCATAAAGGAAGGTAAAATATAGAAATGTCTCCCCTGTTTTGAAGGTCATGACAGTCATGTTTCTTTGACTCTGCCTTCCATACTGACACCTGGTTTGATATGTGTGTATCTGAGTATACAGTTCTGCAGACAGGCAGGCCAAGTGATGTCTGGCTTCTGACAGAGGACAGGGGTCCCTGTCCTCAGGCTCTAAGCCATTTTGGCTATATTGCTCCTTCTATGACCCTTCCTTGGGGACAAAGGAACTTTATGACACTATAGCTGAGAAATAACTATTGTCTGTGGGGCTCTAGACCTGGCCTGGAGATGAGTGACACAGAAGTTGTTTATCCCTCTGTGGCTTCCTTAGAGTCTCTGAGGACTCAGCAGTCCATGTCCATCACATGCTGTGCTTTCCCCCAACCCAGCCAAGGCCACATGGAACCAGTGGGATAAGACCATGACAGGTGAATCATCAGTGCCCTTCACTGTGCTCCTCCTCACCTGTTCACCCACAGGAGTGGTCGTGTGCAGGGGTCAGAGCAGAGAATGAAGACCCCCCCACAGGAGGGCTGCCCTCCTCTCATGCCGTGGGCTACCCTGTTCCAGCTGCAAACTGGCTACCTGGCCAGCCAAACCAGAGGCTGGTGAGACAGGACAGAGTCTGCTGCAGGCCTGGCCCACCCCTCCTTTCTTAGGTTGGTTGGTATTAGTTATCCCCAAATCATTAGGTGGGTGTCTGGCAGGAGACCCTTGATGAACAAAGGTACAGTTAGCCCTGAGATTTTGGTTATATTTCTTGGTTTCCTGTCACCAGTTTTAGAAAGGATGAGCTCGAGGAAGGACCAGTAAGCATAAGCAACTGGACAGTCCCTAAAGTGATTGGTGCTGAAGCATATCTCCTGGGGATGGGTCTCAATCATCTCAAATGACCAAAAAAGTATTTTTTGCTGTACAAAGCATTTACAAATATGATTTTATCATTGGTCTATACTTCCAGGACACATTTAGCCCTCTTGTATAAATGGCTACCCATGAGTTTCCAAGCCGCACCGCACCCCTGTCCACTCTTAATCAGGCACGTCTCTCACTATTCCTCCTCCAGAGCAACAGCAAACCCAAACCCAGCGAGTGAGGATCTGCACCTCCTTCTGGGTGCAAACTCTCTTTTATCCAAGGGTGAGTTTGTCCAGAGGAGAGGAAAGATGACGAGGGTGAGGGCCATGTTAAACAAAAAAAGTTCGGGTGCTGCAGAAAATGGAATGTGTCATATTTGGGGGTTGGAGGAGCAGGCTGTGATGAGGAGGAAAAATGAACCAGAGAAGTGGGGAAGGCTTTGTCCGCTGTGATCCCTTGGCAAACTCCTCAGTCGTCCTGAGCAAACTAAAAGCACATTTGAGGGTTCTCTACCATCCAGAGCCAGGCAAACGGACATGCTTGTCAGTCTCTGCTTGAAATCGTCACCAACTTCTAAGATGTGTCTATCTGTCCTTCCCTGCTGAGTTGGAAGAGATGAAGGTAGATGTTGGTCCCAGTGCTCATGCAGATCTTCCGTGTAGGAGAACCAGTGGGAAGGAGAGTGCTCACCATGTGGGCATGTGTGTGCAGGTGAATGAGGCAAAAGAGGCAAGAAGTTCCGGCCAGGTTGGTGGGTCACCATCTCATCTCCTGTATGCGATGTTTTCTCTGCAGTCACTCTATAACAGGACTGTAGAAATTTGCCAGCCCCCTCCACCCTAGGCATGGTGATGCAAAGATCAAAGGAGAGGAGGTGACAAAAAGGCAGTAGACAAATGCAAGAGATTCTGACCCTCCCAATAGATGATACGGGGCCTTTCCCAGCCTTTGGCCCTCGTGGCCCCCATCCTGCCAGCAGGGCCTGAGCCTGTACCTCCCACGGCTGCTCAATTTAGATATCCTGCGGGGGAGTCCCCGCTGATCCCCCGAGACCCACAGGGCTATTTACAGCTCTCCGGTTGTCTCCGCCAAGCCCAGGAGTTGTGCATCAAAGTGACCAGGGAGCCCCGGTGGCTGCTTCTCTCTGACCCCTGTGGGAATTATAAGCCCATGCTTGCACCAGGGCCTCTTCCATGGCAGTCAGAGGGCACTGGCCTCACAGATCATTTCTGACCTTCCCTGCCCCCAGGTAATGGGGTCCCCTTGGTAATGTTCTCAAAGTCACAAGGCGTGCTGTTGGCAGAGCCCACACCCAAACCCAGGCTTCCTGACTCATGATTCTGGACCCTTCTATCTCAGCCTTGTATGTTATTTTGTATTTATGAACAAAGAAACAAAAAGGCTCTTACACTCATGCCTGTCAAATGACCCAAACCAGCCATGGGGAAAACCACAACCCGTGTGTGTGCCACGGCTCGTTCACCCACTCTGCCTCCTGTCCTCCACGCTGCTTCCTACTCCAATTATGCAGTCTTCCCCCTATCTCAGGTTTTCTTTTTCTCTTTTCCTCATATTGCCCAATATCCCAAAGCAAATTTGTCCCTGACTCCGCCCCCTCAACATGTGAGGAGGAAAGCTTACCATGAATCCCAAGGAAGTGAGTGGACCATGGGATGTGGCATCAGAGAGACCAAGGCTGGACTCCTACTGGCTGTGTGATTGAGAACGGCCCCCTAAGACTCTCAGGTTCCTCATATGTAAACAAATAACATGAGCCTTATCCTAACTATATCTCTAAGGAAAATGTATGACAAGGATTTGTAGACTATAGAAGGCCCTGGATCGCAAATGACATTTACCTCTAACCTTTCTCTTAAAAGGTTGCTCTGAAGTAGGTGGTAGAATTCCTTGCAGGAACCAGGAAATGTTTCCAGGGTGATAACCAAGCCAGGACAGCTCAGTTCAGCTACAGATGCTGCTGTTCTGTCTGCACTCACTTTTGTAGATTTGGGGTGGGGATGATGGAGGAAGAGAATTTCTTATTGCTTCCAGGCTGAGGAATAGTTTATTCTTTTGAAGGGGTGGTAGATTTGAATGTGGGAGCAGGTGAGGATGAACTGGATGAGGGTTTGGGAAGAGTAAGAACTGGACCTCTAAATATCTGTCCTGAGCCCTCTGCTGGCCGCCCCAACAAGGTCTTGTTTACTCCTTTTCTGGCTTCAGTTCTGGGTGCCTGGGTCAAGCCCACTCTGTTATTTTGGAGCAGGAAATGACTGACCAGTAACACAAGCCTATAATAAATAGCCTCATGTCATAAAATGCAAGCCCTCCACTGCATTTGGAAAACATTAAAGCATTTGCAAATTGCTGCCCAAAATATATTTGGCATCTTGCTTCTCCCTCTCCTTCTTCTGCAAAACAGGACACAGTCCAGGCAGGACGGCCCATAAACCTGCCAGGGGCCCAAGGCAGCCCCGCACCCACAGACTGACTGCTCAGTGAAACCCACCAGCATTTATTCTTCCATGTCATGTTCAGTATGTTTTGCTGAGGCACTGAAGTTAGCACATCTAAAAACATGGCATGCAAACAGAAGGGAGAGTTTTCAAAGAAAGCAGGTCATAGTTGTTTTCTAAGCAACTAGTCTCTGCTAGTAATCTTCACCCTCACCACCCAGCACAGGGAAGTGTTCCCCAAACCTGCACGCCCTCTGGGATTCCTCTGGCTCCCCTCTCCTCCAGTCTCTGAGGTGGGGAGCTGTAAGTAAGGAGAGAAGGGCAGAAGGTGCAAGAAGGATCTGGGCTGGAGGAGAGGATGGACGTGCCGTGCAGAGCTGGACTCAGTACTGATGAAGAGCATCCCTGCCAGTCTGACCAGGGTTTGGGGGAGGCGCTCTCTGAAACCTGGAATTGGAGGTAAAGAAATAGGGCAGAGAAGAAAGTGGGCTGGACTCCCACAGCCAGCTGAAGCTTTAAGAAGTGCCCCTGGAGCTATGGTCCTAAGATCTTGGCAAATTTGATCATGCAGCGATGGGACCTTTTGATTCCATCCAAACTTTCTGGCTCTATCCTTCGATCCTTGATGGGGATGAAGAGTATCTGCCTTGTCCTTGTCACCAGCCTCTGGGGCAGCTTCAGGCTTGGCAGAGAAGCAATTAACCTGGTATGTCTAGGAGGAACCAGAGGGCCCATGCCCTCAAATGCATACTTTCTAATGCTTCAAATTCTCTCATTAGTGTCTTATCCTCTTCAGGTAGACCTTTTTCTCTGCTAGTTCCAATGCAAATCCTTCTGATCGGGATAGCATGGCCAAATCATGCACATTTTAGTATGAATCAGTGTCTGATGGCTATTAGAAACAGATATTTACAGGAAAGGCAGTATCAGAGAAGGGGGAGACCTGAACCCCCTCATGTGGGGGAGTGTAAAGTTTGAGGAAGGAGGCTACTCGGGGAAAGAATGAAGAGTGGGGGCAGGAGCGTAGCACAGTGGATCATAAACATTTGAATCAGAAGATGCGGGTTTCAACTCCTGGCCCTACCTCTTATTTGTCTGCGGTTTCTTTGAGCTTCTACTTCATCATCTGTAGAGTGAGATTCATTATTCCTGCCTCTCCTGTCTGCCTCCCTGGGTTGTTAGATGACAAACGGGAAAGTGCTTTGTAAAGTGTAAAAGCCTCCCCAATGTCAGTGGTTGTGATTTGTCAGCTGCCCCCCTCGTCCAGGCCAACCCACCTCCCACCTTGCTACTGGTCCTCTTTTGCCCGGCTGCTGTCGGCTGAGCTGTAGCCCTGCTGGTTTGGTTTCTGGCAAAGACTGCAAGTAAAACTCCACCTCCAGCATCTCCCCAACCTTCCAGCAACAGGGTCCCCAGGGACTTTGCCTGCTATTAGTCTCAATCCCCCATGAAAACCAATGTGAGGAGCCCGTCCCCCCCCCATGTCAAATTAGGGAGGCCGTGCCCAAGGGCTATGTGTACAGAGCAGTGTTGTTGCTGTGCCGAACAGGAGGGATGACAGAAGGGAGCCCTGGGGGGCGTAAATGCCTTGGCCCCAGGCCCTCCCTCTCCAAAGGGCCTGATCTATGTCTCTCCATGGCAATGGCTGGAGAACAGGGCCAGGCTGCCAAGGCATGATGCTGGGAAGAGGGGGATTTGCCAAACTGAACTCCAAAGCCAGTCACATTGCCATCTTTGGGAAAGGAAAGGGAGACAGAAATGTTCTCAGGCCCGTCCTAGCCCCAGCTGTGGGGATGAGCAAAGAGATAGGGGACAAAGGCAGTTTTTCTCCTCCTCTGGGCACTTCTCTTTTTGGGTTTTTCTTCTAGAGGCAAATTTATAAAGCAGGATAAATCCACCTCCAGCATTCCCGAGCCACACTGGAAGGAACATACAGAGAGCTTTAGTTTTACTTTGCTTCATCATCTCTAATGTTTTTTGTTGCCTTTGAGAGTCCCACTGAGGCCCTATACATCATCTCATACCTTGGATACCTTCTCTCTACACCCATCCTAAACACACCCCCCGCACCCCCTGCACCCCTGAAATGTATCAGTTCCACGAAAGAATCCTCTGGCTCCCTTATGATTCTAATTTAGGCATATAGTAGGTTAAAAGAAGAATCCAGTTCAATGGGTTTATCTGTGGAATGTAACTGCTTAATTATTTAATCCATCTGGAATTTATTTTTGTAGTCACTATGCAGTAAAAATAGAGAAAATATGAAAAGCTACCCAATTTGTCATAGGAAGTCACTTTTATCCTGACATAAATAATAAAATACTACTTAATTCTATATAGTACCAATTCCCCTATTTAAAAGCCACTGTGAAACAATTTAACACTATATCAGAAATGAAATTTTGCTATGTATTGAGGTGGTCGTATGTTTTATCTTGAGCATAGAGAATAGAAGCAAGGGAAAAAGGAGTTTGGAAAAACCCAGAATATATTTAGAGTATCTTTAAGTGTCTGGTATGGAGCAGGCAGCTTAGATGTCTTGGACCATCGTGGGCCCCACAGAAAACCTCTGCCAATCTGACACAGAAATGAGTCAGCGCTCCAGAGAGATAATCGGGGCCCCAGAAGTAGACTCTGATTCTTCTTGTCCCTAAATCAGTATATTTGTCAGGGGAAATAAGTCCTGGAAAAGACTGCAATGATGGGGGGACCAGAGCTTCAAACCCCAGACAGCCAAGTGAAGAAACCATCTGCCTTTCCTTGCTGGGCCGTGGACAGCCTACTAACTGCCACCCCTCCCCAGCCCCTCGATCCCTGCTCCACACCACTATCAGTGTGAGCTTTCTGAGGTGGAAATCCTACCTCTCGCTCCTCTGGTTTCCATCACTGACATACAGATGTCAAATGGTCATATGACCGAAGTGGGGACAACCAGTGTATAATGTAGTTCAGTCTCCTCCCTACTAAGGTACATCAGGCCTTTGTGGCCTGGCCTCTGCTCTGGCTTCTAGAACTCCTCTTACTACCCCTCTCCTGTAGTCTATTCTCTAAACATTCTAAACTGTTTTCAGGCTCTCGAACATGTCCTCTTCTTTTTTTATCTCTGTGCCTGGCCTTATACACCACCTTTGGTGTGGAGTTCCTAGCCTGAATTGGGTTCTCCTCTCTGCTGTCACCAATTCTGGCAGTCTGGACTGGACACCTATCGTCACACTTATTGCCATGAATTGGCAGTTGATCTTCCTCCCTTCTAGAATGGGGATCCTCCAAGGGCATGTTTCATCCACTTTTGTATTCTCAGTTGTAATACAGTGTCTGAAACATGGCAGGTGTTCAAAACTTTTTTATGTCCTTTATTATGTCCAACATTTAACTCCTTCTCCCAAAGAACTCATGGTATAGTTAGGAAAAACAGAGTTGTTTTTACTGATAGATATAGTCCCAAGGAACTAAGACCCTAATAGAAAAAAAAAAGTGTGAAAATTTTCAGGTTTCTAAACAAAAAATCCCTTAAGTATCTCTACAGTTATTAAAAAAAAAAATCTATGGAATAGTGTAGCAGTCAGGATCAGTTAAGTTATGCTGCAGTAACAAATATGTAGCTCCAAATTGCAACAGTTTAACAAGTGCTTGTTTGTCAGTTAGGCTGAATCTCCAGCATGGGTTTAGTGCTAAAGATGTCTCTGTCTAAGAGAGATTCCCCCTATCTTATGGCTTCACCAGTTGGAGCACATGGCTTTTTAGGGTGCAAGAGGAGAGCTGGGGGGTGGAGAGTTTCTCACCAGCTCTGTTAAGCTTCAACCCAGAAGTAGCACACATCACTTTTGCCCCCCAGATCACTGATCAAATTAGTCAGGTGGCACCACCTAATAGCAAGGAAACATGGGGAACTCAGAGGAAACATTTGGTAAGTTGCACTTCCACTGTTGTGAACCCCTACAATGTTCAAGATATTGAGCTAAGAACTCAGGACAAAGCAAGCAAATATCTTCTCCTTTCTCCTCCACAAGAAGTTCATAGTCAACTATGTGACAGAAAGTTTAAGCTCATACCTAAAAAGTTATAAGGTAGACTGCTCTGCCACGGTTCTTAACCACAGTGATCTTCCCAAATAAGGAGCCCACCTCAGTGAACCAACAAAGTTCACAAGTGTCCCATGCATTAAATTCAGGCTCTTCAATACAACACCTAATCTGGGCATTAACCCCTAGCATGCATTATTATAGTGAATTGTTAGCCTAGATCCTAAGAAGTCCTCAGCCTCTTTTTTTTTTCCTCTTTGAATGTAGGATTTCTCATCCTTTCCTCTTTTTCTTCTCTAAGCAAACTATATTCTCTTTTCTCAGGAATGTGTTTCTTGCCTATTTCTCTGTCCGCAGTAGCTGGCAGGGTAAAATGAACCAAACTTTTGTATTATCTTGAGAGGCTGAGATTAAAACCAAATCTCCCTCTTGTGTCAGGAAACTTCAAGATTTGGAGATTCAGGAATGCCATGGCAGAAAGTCCAAATGCCATAAATATGGATAAATAAACATTTTCTAAATTTGAATCCTGTTATCTGTGTAGAGGTACATGGCAATGGCTTTGTACTGT
Organism: Galagoides demidoff; assembly: GCA_963574575.1. Classification (NCBI taxonomy): domain Eukaryota; kingdom Metazoa; phylum Chordata; class Mammalia; order Primates; family Galagidae; genus Galagoides; species Galagoides demidoff. The sequence continues at coordinate 42,350 of CAUYQV010067216.1, forward strand.
CTCTCTCCTCTCTCATTCTCTTCACAGCCTCCCCCCCACTTATTCTCTGCCAATTGCCAGGTGACCTTCTGTTACTGCAAGTTACTCAGGCCCTCCAGCAATCCCTGACCATCCAGACAGTCTCTTGTTTCCCATTCAGTCTTACCCTCCCTTTCCTCCCAACAAAAATGACCTGTCCTCATCCCCTTTCTCCTCAGATGACCTGTGCACAAAAAGAACAGGGGGAGCTAGCCTGGCCAACTGGTTGAACACCAAGAGGTAAAAGATTATTTGTGGGGTTCCAGGGTCCAGAGAAGCTCTAGGTATGGAGAGGAAGGTCTGGCCAAGTGAAGCAGCCAACTGTCTTTCTTGGCCGTACATTGCTGTCAGTTCTCCATCAGGTATGGGTCTGGGAGATGAATGTGCTTGGAAGTCATGGGGTGATAACGATAAAGACCACAGAGGAGTCACCTTGCGTTAGCGGCAGACATGAAGCCGGCTGTGTGATCAAGAGCCATGCCAACTTCCCCGTTAAACATTCCCCTTTCTTACATACACATTGAATTTGTTCCTTGTCAATGGGCAACTGCATTTTTAGACAGAGCTACTCAGAAAGGACTGGACACTAGTGACTACATTTCAGGCACCTATGATTGTGTTGATAAGAAATATATTTTTATGAATGGAGACCTCTGAACAATCTTAAAAGCATCCTGCACAGGTAAGGCAGGTAGCCACAACCTGTCAGGTAGCATACCTGAGGTTTCCACTGAATATAAAGTAATAAAACAAGTATTTTTGCTACAGTATATTGGAAAAAAGACAATTCACGGTGAGCTTATAATTTACCCAAGGAAAAAAAGTTAAATCCAGTTACTGGGGATGTTCAAAGAGTAAGTAAAAAAGCTGGTAAGGGTTTGCAGCGAATGGTGAGGTAAAATGAAAATAATTCTTGTATCCTGGAGAATATTAAATTTGGATGAGACCTTAGAAGTTATTCTAAGGCAAATCCCCAAATTTACATGGGACTCAAAATGTCCATGAGAGATGGTCATTCAACCTTTGTCCATCTCACTCAGAAATGAACATTCATTTCTTTGTGAGCCACTTACTCCATTGGAGAATAGTTACACTTGACTAATTAAACTGTCATTTGTACTAACATCTATGACTCTAATTTGGTAATCCTTACCTTTCTGAGACACTCGAGTAAACACTGGAGACCTTATAAACATTTTGCTTAAAAACATTGTAGAAGATGGCCTGGTTGTCAGGGAAGTACTGGGGGAAGTTTACAGAAATGTTAGTTTCCCTAGCATTTCCCAGTAACTGGCCCATAATTATTCTTCATGGTGCCATCTTACTTTCTCTTATTCATCCATGACTGTATGTATGTATGTGTATGTATATATTTGAGACATAATTTCACACACACACACACACATATATATATATATATATATATTTGAGACATAATTTCACTCTGTCATCTAGGCTAGAGTACCATGGTGTCATCATAATTCACTGTAATTTCAAATTCTTGGGTTCAGGTAATCCTCCTGCCTCATCCTCCCGAATAGCTTGGGATTACAGGCACCCGCCACAGTGCCCAGCTAGTTTTTCTATTTTTACTAGAGACAGGGCCTTCCATTTACTCAGGCTGGTCTTGAACTCCTGAGCTCAAAGGATCCTCCCTCCTCAGCCTCCCAGAGTCCTAGGATTACAAGCATGAGTGGCTGTGCCCACCTTCCCTGACTATATTTTTAGTGTCATCCACCAACACTTTGTGTCACTGAACTAAACTTTCTTGCCATAGTTGTTCAGTTTTTGCTTTCACGCTTTCTTTCTTGCACACTAGCTCTCTGTGCTACCATGAAGAGATACTAAAATACCATGAACCTTAGTATGATGGCTTCTGTCTTTCTCCCAGAGCAGTCTAGCACCAGTCCTGGCCAGCAAAGCAGCTCTCTTGCTCACACAGGGACTCAGGCACTTTCTCTGAGTCCCTGCCACAGAATGCCACAACCTGGGGAGCAAAGGGGGAGACTGCAAGGGCAGCAGGCTGAATTTGGGCAGGGGAAGCAGAAACTTCAGGCATCAGTTCCACTTGCCTCCCACTGGGAGAATCAAGTCACAAGTCCTGCCTCACTGTCAGGAAGGCTGGGAAATGTAGTTTTCAGTAGGACAGACGGGAGGAGAGATTAAAGGGACCTTGGAGCTTTACAGGGACAATGATCAGTCCTCTATGCTACACATTCTTTATTCATTTTCTTTCCTGTCCACCTTTTTTCTTGTTCATACCTTTCTCTTTTCTTTCTCTCCGGATGAGCCAAAATGTAGAAAGTGTGTGTGTGTGTGTGTGTGTGTCTGTGTGTATTTATGTGTAAAATGAAAAAGTATATGCATATACTGTGTATTTGTATCTATACACATACATGTATATAGATATAAATCTCTATACATACAACATGAGGTTGGACAATTAAGTTTGAGAACTCATCCTAGAAAATGTGCGGCTACCTCATTGCTGCAGACCCCGTGGTCACCTTCCAGGTACTCCCCCTGGCCGTCTGGTGACTGTAGTAATATTCAGCAATGAGGTATGTAGCACTCTTTCTAGAATGAGTTTACAAACTTAATGTCAGACCTTATACGAATGACAGCTCCGACAGCCATTCCAGAAAGAGAGTTCCAAAATTGCTTTGACGGGTGGACTAGACCCTGGCATCGGAGCACAGCTCCCCAAGGGGAGTATCTCGAAGGCGACCATAGTGATATTCAGCAATGAGGTATGCAGCACCTGTTCTAGGATGAGTTTGAGAACTTAACTGCCTGACCTCAGATGCTCTTTCTATATACACATCTATTTACAGAGGGTGCCAAAGAAAAGTATACACATTTTAAGAGAGGAAAAAACTGTATTAAAATTGCAATACTCAACATATACCAATAGCAAAAGATGAATACACGTCACCTTGAGCACCTCTTGTAATTACAGAAGTCAAACGTGACTTGAGTATTAGAATTATAGTCCAGTTTTTTCTACTTTAAAGTGTGTATAATTTATTTGGTGCCCTCTGTATATACATACACACACACACAGAATTTGAAGAATCTGAGCCACACCTGAAGCCTGTGTAGAGGAAATACCACCCATGCAGCCCTTCCTGGGCCTCATCTTTTCTCTGCCCCTTGGCCTGTGGTTTTGTTTTTCAGACAGGTCTGCCTTCCCCAGATCCCAGGTGCAAGGCAGGTGGGGCTATGTGCTCAGATGATGAGCAAAAGAATGGGCTGGAGGCTCACAATGGGAAAGGAGGAAGGTAGCACAAAGGGAAGAGTGACTGTCCCCTGCATTCAGTCTCCCCATTGTCACCATTGTCATTGCCAGTGGGGCTTGGTTATGCTACTTATCCCAGCAGTAACCAGGCTCAACCACCCCGCAGAATCCGCTTGTGTTCTTATGGTCCTGATCCCTTGGGTCAAATAGGCAGTTCCTACTATTGAAATATCAGAAAAGAAGTAGACCACGGATTGCCAAAGAGAAGGATTATGGAATCCAACTTGGAAGTTTAGGCAGTGGGAAATAAGTTAGTTGTGTTCCAGCTATTATGCATGCAACAAATGTCTGAAATATTTTTTAAAATTGTTTTGGAGGGTGGTAAGGAATGGAGTACAAGGATGACTTCTTTTTAAGTTCTCCAAAATGTTACCTTCATAAAGAATGAACAAATGTCAGGGACAGGCACATCTTGGACTGAACTTCAAGTGAACTGATGGCAGGCCTTACCGTTCTGAAAATATAAAAATTGAAAGCTGCCAGGGCTCAGAGCAGACCATGCATTTGCATCCCATTTAAATAATGTGCAAGAATCTTTGGTTGAATGAGGAGTTTTTAGCCTTGTCAGAGAACTTTGGAAGTACTAAGAGTGGAACTGCCAAGGACACCCGTGGGCTATGTCACCCGACAGCTTGAAACCAGCCCAAATGTCCTCAATGAGATATTCCCCAGCCTACAGAAGAGCCTTCTGTATACCTACCACAAACAAAGTACACCTGTCAGAAACTTTCTCCAGGTGCATCTGGTCTACAGAGTAGTACTTTTTGGTGCTTGAATTATGAGAGAGAATCTCTTCTTGCCATCTGCCAGGTAGTTCAGTTGCTAAGATTCACATTTTTACCAAACAGTACCTGCAGTCTCAGACCCAGGGCTCTGCCCCAGCATGTTCCCTGCCTGCGCTGACTTTTTAGGTCCAACTGTGGTCACCCAAAGGACGAAACCCTGAGAGGTAGCGGGAGAGGTCTGTGTAAGGAAACTCACATAGCGTCACCATCATACAGTGTGTACTCAGTCAACACCTGCTGACTGAATGAATGGAAAATAGAAAATCCATTCTGGAAAAAAAGGCCTTCTGGATCAGTGGTCAGGCTATTGGGAACTTTCCAAAGAAAAATTCTATATACCAGATAGACAAAGTAAATAATATTGGTTAGCAAACCCAACTTATGACCCGATAGGGGAGAATTAGTTAGGGTTACCTGGATAACTCAGGTAGCAGAAAAGCACAGAAGTATTACTTTGGTTTCTGAAGTATTTAAAAGCTGCATCGTTTTGTTTTGTTGTTTATACCCTGATCACTGTATAACACATACCTCCTCAAATGGCTTAAAAATACTTCCTGATGAATTGTTCCCCCCTCTCCCAACACACACACATCAGGATTGGAAAAAGAAGGTTTCTGTTGGGAGTGTGCATGAAAGATGACAAACACCTTTCATCTCTAGAGATAAATCGTGTGTCATCAATGAACTGACCCTGGTGGTAGATTAATGATGGCTATAGATTGTATGATACTCTGGCTATTGAGTGATGACATCTATTTCCTCTCCTCTGAGTCCAGGGGCCTGTGGCTATTTTGGTCAATAGTGTACAGTGGAAGTGACACTGTGCTACTTTAAGGGTGGCCAGGTTCCGCCTTGTTTGTGTGACCTGAGCTGTCACAGGAAGGATCCAATGTCATTGCTAGAGAGCCCACAGGGAGACACCTGAAGACTCATGGAGTCGGGGGGAGTCCAGGTGACTCTAGCCTCCAGCATCCCCAACAAGGCACCAAGTATGTGAGCAAAGTCCCTGGACATCCCAGCCCAACCCAGCTACCAGTTGAATACACCTGATGACCTCAGCCAGTGCCATATGGAGCAAGACAACTGTCCAGCTAAGCCCTGCTCAAACTCTTAACCCATGAAATACTCATAAAAGCTGTATATTGGTTTAAATCCACTAAGTTTTAGAGTAGTGTTTTATATAGCAATAGATAACCTGGAAAACCATATATATGATTATAGAACTAAATTAGCAAAAAGTGATAAATTATGATTCTCCCACAACCATAGGGACCACAATTTTCTATTTTTTAGAGCACAGGGTGATCTGGTGAGTTTAAAAGAGGCAGAGGAAAATTGTCCCAGAAAATCAGGGATATTGGATCACCAAAACTAAAGTAAATAGCACAGAGTTCAGGTGCTGGACGAGAGCAGCTGTGAGTCCAGCAGTATCCCCTATGACCACAGGCAGCACCACCCTCATCCAGGCTGCCTGGGGCTTGTGGTCCCCCCATATGCATATCAGCCTTCATCAAGGCTACACACCCCGCCCATGCTGGCTGGCCTCCTGAATGACAAAGCCAGCAGCCATATTAGAGTGAAAAGGGGCTGGCTGTGGAAGGCTGTTTGATCAGAGTGGAATTATAGCAGTTCATTTTCTAAAGTGCCAGGAGACCTGGGGATGAACCTTGGGAGAGAAGGGAAAACCACAACGGCAGTCCCCTCGTGGAGACGCAATTCATCACAGGCATGACGGCTGGGTCTGTCAACAAGAAGGGCTTTTTCCTGCTTGTACACAAAAGCAATCTCATCGCCTCCACGCTGCAGCCAGAAGACGGTCCTTGAGACTCCCTGGCTGTGCAGGACATCCTATGAAAGCCCTTTTCCAGAGGATGGTGGCAGATAATATTGGAGGAAGCCTTTTCCCAGAGGGTGGTGGCAGGTGGTATTGGAGGCAGAGGGCAAGAAGTCCACTTCCACTGCTGGTGCCTCCATTTTCCCCCTCTCTCAGTGAGAATGGAGATGGTTTGTGGCAAGGGCAGTTTGTAGTGAGACCAAATTATTTTGGTTTTTGGCTATTTTCTAATTGAGGTGTAACTTAGAAGTAGTCTCAAGAATAAGAGGGATATTTTTACTTCCTGGTGAAATGAGGCCAGCGGTTTGCATATAGTCTGAGTAAGAGGCCGGGCAAGGTGGTGGCTGTCATTGTGAACACTGCTGTGCCAGCTCAGCCACGTCCTGCCCATAGCACCCACAATCCCCCACTGTGCAGCAGGGAGCCCCAGCTCAACTTCATCCTCTTCTCCTTCCTCCTCTTATCAGGAGCCTCTAGCTACGGCCCTGAGCCCATTCCAGAGTGGAGAATACTGTGACCATACTCAAGATAGTTCTAGTCAGGTGAGTAAAGGGGTGAACAGAAAGAAGTGCTCCATGGGGAGACGAGGAGTAGTCACGAAAAGCTGGCTCTGCATCAGACCTATGGGATGCATATTTATTCTAGAAGCATTTCTTAAAAGAGCAATCACATGCTCTTCAGAGTGTCCCAGCTACAACGTGGGTTCCAGGATTCTGGGGAACTTCTGACGAGCACACCACCTTTACGTGCAAGTCTTCTGGAGGCATCCGAGTTTGAATGTTGTCCTTTCTTTCCCACGTCCCCTTCCCACTCTGTTTGCGGTTTGTATTGAGAAAGCCTTTGATAAAGCAACCCCTGCAGGACGACCCCGGGTGACCCTACAGTTCACCTCCGCGCTGCCCTCCTCCCCGCCCCCACCCCAGGACCTGCACAGGTGGAGGCAGCGCCCCCTCTAGTGGCCAGTGCCTTCAGCCTCCTGCCTCGCTGACAAGGCTTCGGCAAGAACAAGGTGATTCATTTGGGGTTTAACTCAGACCCTGGAATCTAAAGAAAAGAAGCATCTCCTTTGGATCTTTTAAACAGAAATTATTTTTCTATCCAATTCAAAGGATGCTGTGGGATACCCCATCAAATGAGTTTTCCATCTCCTACTACTGGGCTGACACAAGGATTAAAGGGTGGGCTAATTATTGCCTTATCTGGGCCTCAGTTTCTCCATTTTCCATATGAGAAAAACACTTCCTTCTGCTACCATTTCTTGGGATAGCCCACCCCTCGGGAACCGGGATCTGCGCTCTTTTAATTCCTCGTTTATGTCTTCAGTGGCTCCTTTTACTCCTTTCTGTGTTGACAGTGGAATGGTCTTTAGGATGTAAATCTCACTCTGCTTAAATCTCTCCTGTGACAAGGACTAAGTTATGACATAGCAGGCACCCATCCCTTCAGAATGAATGGGCTTTGGGGAGAGAAAGTCTTGAGAAGATTCTAAGGAGGTTTTCTGAATGCTGTATGGCAAAATCATACCTCACTCTCTTCCTCCTCTCCTCAGCTCTGAAGTTTCAACTAGAACTCTCTGGTGGGAGTCACAACAAGCCCAGGTGTATTAGGGTTTGCTCCTAAGGGGTTTCCCATTGCATTGACACTGGAGTAAAGCCAGGGTTTCAGGACCTCCAACCCTGTACCAGCAGGACCAGCCCAGTGTCCACCCTCCTCTCTCTCTCCCTCCTTCTCTTCCACAGGTCCAGCCACACTGACCTACATGAAGACTACTGAGGAAGGGAGACACTCTCCCTATCTGTGTCTTCCCTAACTTCCCAGGCTCTCTCTTGCATCTCCCTGGGTATCCCAGGGAGCATCCCTGTGAGTCCTCTCCCACACCCTTGGAGGGGATTTGGGCTTTCCGGGGCCAGGCTTTCCTAGCCCTCACCACCATCCATGGAGAGTGGGAAATATCACAGATTTACAGGGCAGGTAGGAGCTCCCCAATTTCCCCATTATTTCCCCATTACTACCCCATTATTACCCCATTATTTCCACATAAAGATTTACTGATTTTTTTTTTTTTAGGAACTTCCAGAGGAATCAAATCTGTAACTTCCTACCAAACACATTGTAGACCTCATAATCCTTCCTCCAACCCCAAACCTCTTTAAAATATAGCCTCCAGTCGTATTATTGCAAAAGAAGACCATTATTTGGGAACAAAGGTAGTTTGTAGTCTTGAAGGTCATGATTCAGTTCTAGTCCTTCTACCCCCAGGCCTCTGTTATTCAGGCAAGATTATCTTAATTCCTTGAAATTCTCTTTTTGGAAATATAAAAGGCGAAGACATCTTTGTAGAGTTGTTTAATTAGAGATTTTGCCTGAGAATACTTTCCTCTCCTTTTCTTCTTGCCATTTTCCTCCAAGAATCATATAGAGACTGTAACTGTTTAATAAATGTGAACAGTGAGGATAAGCCTTAGGCTCTGCTATCTGGAATGGACAGAGGAATGCTGAGAGAAAGCAAGACCTTTTTTTCTTGGTGAGCATAGAGAGAAAATGTCTGTGAGATCAAAGAATTTGGTTGACACAGTTAAAGGAATAAATTTACCATTCTCTGTGCAGACTTGGGGGGTTTCACTTACTCTAACCTTTAATTATCAAAAAGTAAGGGATGAACTTTGCCCTGGATCATGGAAACTATGAAGCGGGTCCCACCTGCCCAATATTTACCCCAAACTTGGGAGTTCCAAGATTGCTCCCACGTGCTTGAATTTTTTTTTTTTTTTAGTTTTGCAGTTTCCTTGAGCTAACATAACCTCACCCTCAGTGCATAGCATTTGGTTATCTCTACAGTTCGGCATCTAACAAGCCAAGAGTCTCATTGGAAGTAGCCGTTAGGTCACTCAGTAGATTCAATAAATAGCTGCTTCATGATTGAAAAAGTCACAAACCTGGCTTGTGGTCCTGGTTGAATCCCTCCCATGATAGGTAATGTGGGAGTGAGGGGAAACTTCTCCTTTACCCCAAAGGATCACTGAAAGATCAATTTACAACAAGGTAGATTCCTAAGGTAAAGAGAATCATTTGGCACGGCACCTGTGGCTCAATCGGCTAAGGCGCCAGCCACGTACACCTAAGGTGGCGGGTTCGAATCCCCAGCCCGGGCCCGCCAAACAACAATGATGGCTGTAACCAAAAAATGGCCGGGCGTTGTGGCGGGCGCCTGTGGTC
>CAUYQV010067222.1:0-13201 GCA_963574575.1 Galagoides demidoff
TAGAATATAAATGTCTTAACACAATAACTAAGAAAATACCACGAAGGCTATGTTAACCAGTTTGATGAAAATATTTCAAATTGTATATAAAACCAGCACATTGTACCCCATGATTACATTAATGTACACAGCTATGATTTAATTTAAAAAAAAAGAATAAAGAAAGGTAACTTACTAAAGATAGGAAAATTGGGAGAAAGGTGAAAGTCACTTCAACCCAGGAAGCAGGTGGAGGAGAAGATGTGTCTTCCCCTTTTCTTCTAAACCACCCACTCGAGGGTAACAGCTTGAATAGGAAGGAGGGATGAAGACTTTCATGGGCTGTCAAAAGGACCCCTGAGCCTGTGGGGGCTTTCAGAGTGAGGGTGTTTCCCTTGGGGAAGACAGCCTGGTTCTGCTCTCCAGGAGTAGAATCAGAGAGCAGGATTGTGCTCTGGCATCAGGCAGGCTGTCTGTGTGTGTTTGCTCAGGAGGTCAGGGCACCAGCTGGCCTCCAATAGAAATGTGCCCTTGAGTGACAGCCCTCTGTACCATGTGCCTTGGGAGTCTTGGCACCGGAGAGGAGCTGCAGAAAGATGGGGATCTTCCTCTTAAAAGTAAACATTACTTGGTGGACAGGAAACACAGACAGAAAATTCTTCAAGAACCTCACAGAGTACAACGGATTTACTGGTTAACCACAATTAATGCGTCTAGAATGAGGCTTGGAAATGCCTTCTGTGGTAGGCAGAATGCTTCATCTCTGAAATCTTGACTATGTGACCTGGCACAAGGACTTTTCAGATGTGATTTAAGTGAAGGACCTTGATATGGGAAGATGACCTTGGATTGTCTGATGAGGCCCGTGGCATCGCCAGGGTTCTCCTGCACAGATGATGTTTCCCGCTGGTTAGATGGAGCCAGAGAACACCAGAGGCAGCACCAGAGAGACAGCACACATTTGACTTTGAAGACAGAAGGAAGCGTTAGAAGCCATGGAACCTAGGCGGCCTCTAGAAGCTGGAGAAGGCACAGGGACAGATTTCCTTCCAGAGTCCCCAGAAAAGAATGCAGCCCTGGGACATGTTGATTTTAGCCCATTGAGACCCAATTCAGGTTTCTGACCTCCATAATTGTACTATGATCACGTGGTCCTGTTTTAAGCCCCTAAGTTCACAGTGGTTTGTTAAAGAAGCCAGAGAAAGCTAGTACACACACCGCCCACTTGGTTACTGAGCTGTGTGATTACTTACAGGGACAGACTGGCTGTAGGGCGGAGGGTCCACTGCTTTCATCAGGCTGTTCCTTTCCACTGTTAGGTCCTCTTTTTTTGTTCAGCTTGTTCACCATCCTCCCCAAACTGTCCTATCTTCTGGCATAATACAGAGAAAATACAATTTCTCTTTTTTCAGTGTATTACAGGGCGGTCGGTCTTTAACCTTTTTATTTCTAATAGTTAGTGTTCCCGGGAGCCCTCTGTTCGTTGACACAGAGAAAGGAAACCACAGACGGAATGACTGGTATGAAGGGAGGTTGAGGCTCCATTGGGCACAGCAACCCTGCTCATCTTTACTGATTATCTTATATACTCTAAAACATTCAGTAGAATTCAATACAGTCAAAAAGAAGTGAAGATCAGGAAACTGCCATTAGGATTACAATTCAGTACGATTGCTGTTGAACCCATATACAATTGATTTTGTTTGGGGTTAAAACATAAGGGAGCCAGGTTGTCTGCTCTGTCAGCCCATTTCCATAAACCAGAACAAGTGATTACAATGTTAATGAGGGGAGAGGAGCAGAGCACAGCAGCCCAAGGCCTGGACAGGTATTCCAGCTTCTAGCTGTGACCCAGGCTTGGCTCTCTGGTTTATTCTTTTGTGAGAACATTTCTGCATTTCTGCAGGCCCAGGCAAGTCTTCAGAGAAAAAGAATTCCATCTTAGAACCATTTTCCATGGGGAGCACATGAAGCTAAACTGCGATGTCTGAGTGTGGGGTGCTGTACCCCTACATAATAGTTTGGGTGAATAACCACCTTTTTGAGTTGGTTTTCTAGTCTCCCAGCTGCTTCTCAGCATAACCAAACCACATGCAAAAATTAATTATGCAAAAATATTTTTACTAAAAAACTCTGTAAACATATTCCTTATCTGTATCAATTTAAGGTCAGCACATTGCTGACTAGTTACGGGTTACCTGTTAACATGGACAGTTTCTCTGTAAAATTGCCAGTCGACAATGTGTTACGATGCTAGAGGCGCTAAGTGGCTCTATGTTATAAGCAGCTGAGAGATAAGGAAGAGAGAAATAATAAAATAGGCTGAACTGGGGACAACTGGGAACAACTGGGAATTGAGACTGGCAGAAATGAATCAGGGAACAGCTGCTTTGTTAACACATCATTGACCAGCAATTTTACACAGAAACTATCCATGTTACAGGTAATTTGTGACTGGTCAGCAACAATATGTTAAAATGAAAAAATATAGTATATATGATGCTTTTACTTCTTAGTAGCCAAAGGGTTGGAAGTGTGTGCATTTCAGTTTTTAGTCCATAGAATGAGGTGATAAGAACTTGAAACTCACAGTGTTGCTCAGAGGACAAAACAAGTTACCATGTAAGAATATGGCCTGTAAATTTTTAAGTGTTGAAAAGTTATGGTTACATATCTGCAGTCTCTTCAACTGTGTCCAGTAAGCATGACTTTTATCCAGTTGTGAACAACACGTCGCTTTTCTATATAGTCATTAGACAATCTTCCATGGGAAATGTTACACCAATTAAGGATCACGGGAAACACAGAATATGTATGCACACACACATATTTGAGCATCTCTAGCAAAAGGGCACAAGGACAACCTCATCCCGTATTGTCTTGAAGGCAGGGCCACCTTCCTGGCATAGCCCCAAGGCAGAGGGCAGGCCCCAGGCTGGGCTGACCCGGCAGCATCCTTGTCTCGCAAACCTGGAGAGGCAGAGGCAGCCCCATCAGTGACTCCACCAGCTAGAACCCCCAGCCTGGTCAGCAGGGCTCCTCACTGCCTCCTCTTCTGTCCCAGTTTCTGAACCGGCTCTCTCTTTTACTCTAAAATGTAACTGTGGGAAAAGGAGGAACATGAAGATTCACTGTATGAGGTTTCTTTTCACGGTAACTTATGGGGAAAAAATATTAATTTGTTACATTCTACATCTGATCAGCCCCAAGGCCACCTTCCTGGAGACTCTCACATTTCCTCCAGGGCACCCAGTGAGAGAAGCCAGGCGCGTGTGTGGCATCTGTGCACCAAGATGGGGCCCCGACAATGACACCGGTTCACCCCGTCCATACTAAGAATATCAGTTAATGCTATTGGAGCAAAAGAAACGATTGATGCTGCAGGGGCCTCTCAGGGGAGGGATGCAGGACGAGACATCAAACCCCTTGATGAGGTTTGAAGAAGTTCCCACCTCAGTGCAAGGATTGTTTGCCCCAAGAATACAGATACTTTTTTTTTTTTTTTACAAGCTCGGGCTTGGTTAGGCAGTGGCTATAAATTGGTAGCTGAGTGAGGACTGAAAAATCACCCAGCACACAACACTGATGAGTTTGGAAAAGTCCCCAAGGCTTTCAGTATCCTTGAGACTTCACAGATGACCTGTGGCATTGTCCTCAGTATCAGAGTTAATAATTCTGAGTATGGATAAAAGGGAAAACTTGAATAAAGAATAAATCAATTAGAGGTCATTCTCACTCATTACATATGCATCAAATATATTCCTTTGGTTATAAAATCTTCTTTTAGTCAGATGCATTATGACAGAAGAAAAGAGTTGTGCTTTTTTTTTTTGCCAAAATTGAGTGCAAATGTTAAAACACGACTTTTAATTGCCTTTCTTAGACTCAGGTAAGATCATAGCCAGATATGCAGTGAGACGGTGGGGAGGGTGAAACCAGTGAGTTTGTTCTCTATAATCCAGTGGGATCATGTAGGTTCACACAGTGAGCCCTGCACACGGCCATGGACTGTGGGACCACACCCATGCTTCAGTTTCTGTAGATTAGAGAAATAGAAATAGAGCATCCTAAAGGCACCATATTAAATGCAGTATGAGCTGTATAAGAGTGATAGGTCAGGACGGCTTCCTTCAAGGGGCTCACACACAATCAGGAAACAGAGCTGGGCACAGCCTCTCCAGAAGGCATCAACACGGCTGTCACAAAACCACCTCTCTTGCAATGCTCAGTGGGCGGGTGACAATGGTAAAGGTGGTCTGCTTGGCTTATGTCTTGCATAAATGAAAGAAATTCTGAGTCGTTATAGATCTCTTTCTACTAGGGAACTCTGTGGGATCTGTGTGGAATCGGCCCTGTCAGCTAGAGATTAGAGATAATGCCCACAGCGTTCCTAGTAGTTTTCCACAATCTGGAAATGGCACATTCTCCTGAGCATGGCTCTCCAGCGCCTTTACATTCCAGACTCCTCCCGAGCCAGACTCCCAGTGCATTTTCCAACAAGGTCCTCAGGTATAATGGCCCTCAGGCTCAGTCTCACTTCACTGTGAAAACCAGTACTTTCAGTGTTTTCCTTAAATTTGCTGTTTTAGAACTTTATTCCTTACTGTGGTTCTTCAAAATAGGACCACAGACTCAAGCTTTTAAATTAAGATGCATTCATTTGCTGAAAATCCATGTAGGAAAGAGAGAGTGTGAGAACGAGAGAGAAAGAGCAAGAAAGAGAGAGCCCTGGGGAGCGTGGACAGTACTCAGGCACCCCCCTCTTCTTCCTCAGCACTCAGGACCTGTGCACGGTGACTCTCGCCTTTTCATGCATCTTTCTGTAGAAAACGTGTGTGCTGAAGATGTCGGGCAATTTGAGCATCATGTCCGGGGTCTTTGCCCAAAAGCCTTCTTTTCCCAGGGCTGAGAGGGGGCAGTACTTTTCCGGAGAGTTTCTCTTTTTCCTTCTGTTCCTCTTCCTCTTCCCTTCCCTTCCCTTCTCTTCCTCTTCCCTTTTTACAGAGTCTTACTTTGTTGCCCTGGGTAGAGTGCTCTGATGCCATAGCTCACAGCAACCTCAAACTCCTGGGCTGAAGCAATTCTCTTGCCTCAGCCTCCCAAGTAGGTGGGACTACAGGCACCCGCCACAATGCCTGGCTATTTTTTGTTGTTATCGTTGCATCGTCATTGTTGTTTAGCAGGCCGAGGCCAGGTTTGAACCCTCCAGCCCCAGTGTATGTAGCCAGTAGCCCAACCCATGAGCTATGGGCGCTGAGCCGAGTTTCTTTTTCTTATCTGTGCTCAGGGATCCTTTGCAACAGAGGCCAGCTTTGGAGAGAACTCTGTGTGGCGGCAGGCATTGTGAACTGCTGCCAGAGAAGGGCGAGGGGACTCCTGGTTGCATTTGTCGAGTACTTTCTTGTTCATGCTTATGATAAGATGTGGTTCCTACCCAAGTGCTATCCCATGGGCACTCATCTCTCTCAGGGGTACTGACTTTTGACTGGGGCCACCACCACAGCCAAGCTGCTGATACCCTGAAATCCTTGATGTATCAAAGCCACACGAGCCTACCTTAGGGCCCAGACCCTGTAGATGAGAACTTCAGAAAGAGCCAGGAAATGTTCACCATGCTTGCTCCTGTAGGAGGGGAGGTACCATTCAACTGTGTGCCCAGTTTAAAGAGCATTCCGGAAGGGGTACACGGCTTGAGATTGCAAACATGCCTGTAGATAAACACGCTAAGAAGACGTGTCTGCTGCAGAAGGGACGCCGTTCCCAAGCAACACTTGGTTGGTGGGTTTGTTTGCTGTTTCTATAATTTTTAATGAGAAAAATTGAAATTAATGAAAAACTTTCCTATAAAATATTAGAAATTACACCTTTTTTAAGCTGTGGAAAACAGCATTCGTTTCTCACTTCATTGTGAGAAAAACAAAAAAATTCACAAAGGGTAAGACTCACCATTCTCAACTCCTCCTCCCACTACTCTGTGCATGGGGTGGCTGGGGCGGCTCTGCAGACTCTGATAAGTGACCATCCCTTGGCTCTCCCCAAAGGCTCTTCCCGAAGATTTGCCTGTCAGGCAAGTCATAACAAATGCAGCCTACATCTGTTTTAAGAATTTAAGAATTACAAATTAATTCTTAAAAACAAAGACTGTCAAGGGAAAGAACATTTTACCCACTATTCAGATTTAGTTCAATAAACATTTGTTGGGCCCTTACCACATGTGGGGGAGGGAAGGTCAGAGAATGTGAGTGAGAGACATTCACTGCCTTATAAAATGACCAGGATTATTTTCTGTAATGAAGGACACTTACACAGAAGTTCACAATAAAGCTTGATGCCCGTAGCTCAGAGGTTAAGGTGCCAGCCACATGCATGGGGCTGGTGGGTTTAAACCCGGCCTGGACTGCTAAACAAAGAAACAAACAACAATAACAGAAAAAACACATAGCCAGGTGTTGTGGCAGGAGCCTGTAGTCCTAGCTACTTGGGAGGCTGAGACAAGAGAACCGCTTAAACCCAAGAGTTTGAGGTTGCTGTGAGGTGTGACGCCACAGCACTTTACAGAGGTCAACAAAGTGAGACTCTGTCTCAAGAAAAACAAAAAAAGAAGTTCACAAATAAGACACAAAATTAAGTGAGGCATTTCTTAATGTTGTCAGAAGACAACGTGTTAGGGAAAGTGTTTACTATGACGGTTGTACTGGGTAAATACAGGTCTGCATAATACTCTGTATATACCCAGAAGTATGAAGTTGTTTTGGTGAGAAAAGCACGTTTTCAGGAGAATTCCTAAGTACTAGGGTGTTGCAATGATTGATCATAGTTATGCAGTGACTAGAGTCTCAAGAGCACACAAAATCACCACTGTATTTCCTGCGTGACCAGCTGGAAATGCATCATTTGCTGGGCCATTATGCCCATCACAACTGGGGGAAATGTAACTGTTACGTCCTTGGCTGTGAATGGTGAGAATCAGGAGCAACAGAAGTCTTTGTTTCCTTTGAAGCGATGGTGCTGGAGTCGGAGCTGCCTCAGGACCCTCCAGATGCCCTCTAGCAGCGACCCACTGCCACTTTCGACCCTTGTTCATTCCTTCCATATTCTGGACCCGGTCAGTTGGAAGCACAGTAAGGAAATGCAGTTTCTTTCCACATCTGAAGGGATACGAAGAGATTTGAACAGCATTGGTTTACTGGGTTTCAGGGGTCTAGTCTGAGATTCCTGTTAATCAATCATGAATATAGGGCATCTGGTCACCAAACTTTACAAAGCCTTCTATTGGCAAGCCTGCCTTCTGGGTCTCTGTGCAATGCTGGATGCATCCCTCTACCCTGATGTCTTCAAACTCCCTCAACTCCTCTTAGGAACCTCAGGGGAGACTTCGCACCCTTCAGAAACAGCTCGTCCCTGTTCCCTCAGCTTCTCCTGGGAAGTAAGGGGAAGCCAAGCTCTGAAGCCCACAGGAAACCGTGCTTTTCCATCCTATAGACACAGCCTGGCTCACCCTCCATCCTGTAGACACAGCTTGGCTCACCCTCCATCCTGTAGACACAGCCTGGCTCACCCTCCATCCTATAGACACAGCCTGGCTCACCTCCAGAGAGAGGGGACGTGGCCGGCCTATGCCCTCAGGTGGAGTCAGGTCCACTTGAAGTGAAGGTTTTCTCTACCTGAGGTTTTCCAAGATCCAGAGCTATGGCTGTAAAGAGAAATCCCTAGACCCCTGGCGCAAATACGGCTCAAGGAGACCCAGGGTAAGAGCAGCATAAACATGACAAATGAGAAGCTGGAGACTTGCTGCAGGCGGTACTTCTTTAGAAACGCCAGACTGTGAATCTCCCAAGCTGCCCGTAGATGAAAATTCTCTCCTTGCAAATCCCTAGCTGTGGGTTGCTGAGCTACCAGGCTCCCGAGTCGTTGGCAGGAGTCTCCATTTCTGTCTCTTTTTAAAACAGTGTTTTTAGTTCTTCAGAAAATGCAGTACTCCCTACAGAAATTGCTTTACATGATTGTCATAAATGGAATCTTTTGGGCAACCCTGGAAATCCACAGAGGAGCCTGGGCTCAGCCTTGAGTGGATTTCTGCCCACACGTCTCCAGACGTCAGTTCTCTGGAGGTTGTGCTGCTGTGGTCTGGTCCCAGGTAGACTGTGCAATTTCTCTCTTCAGGTAAAACTGACCTTTAGATACACAAACGTGTTGTCTTTTAGATTACTGTTCTACGCTTGGCAAACTCTACAGCACAATAAATACAGTCCAATGTGGAAATGTCTAGAAAGGAAAAATGAACGGCATGAAGTATTGTTACTGCCATCATACAGGATGGCTAACAGGCACTGAGACCCTTCTCTTTCAATATCTCTGCCCACTTCAGAAAGACTCCTAATGGCTTATAGGTATGGGCTCCCTTTAAAGGCTCCTCAGAAAATGCCAGTTGTCCCTAAAGCCTGCAGTTATAGTTTTTAGCCTTGAAAGTATATCATAGTTTAAATATCAATACATCCTTCTTCACTATTGAGTAAGCAGCAATAGCTCAGAATAACTGAGGCAATGGACACAGGCTGGAGGGGCACAGGCTGGGAGGGGGCAAGGCTGGGAGCGGGACAGGCTGGGAGGGGGACAGGCTGGGAGGGGGACAGGCTGGGAGGGGGACAGGCTGGGAGGGGGCACAGGCTAGGAGGGGGCAGGGCTGGGAGGGGCACAGTTTGGGAGGGGGCACACGCTGGAGGGGCACAGACTGGGAGAGGCACAGGCTGTAGGGGGCACAGACTGGGAGGGGGCACAGGCTGGGAGAGGGCACAGGCTAAAGGAGGCACAGTCTGGAAGGGGCATAGGCTGGAGGGGGTACTGGCTGGGAGGGGCAGCAGGAGGCAATAGTGAGGGGTGGGAACCCACTGCTGCTTCTCTGAGAATGCAGTCCCAGTGTATCTGCGCTGCAGTGGTGCTTAGGCTCTGCTAAAATTGGTCTGCACACAGCAGAGTGCAAGGAAGACTTATTGGAGAGACGCAGGCCCTGAGCAAGATGTTGGAAGACCCAAAATCATGGAATCAGAGACTCAGCACTTTGCAGGAGCTAGACCATCAAAACCAAGTGCTCTGGAGAGATGAAGGGTGTAGATCCCTGGGGTGTTACATTCCACTGACATAAATCTCTAAACAAAGAGCTGCTCAGGCAACCACTAGCTGGTTTAGAGAGAGATTCATGTGGCATGAGTTTGGGGACGGTATTGATAGGATGGTCATGGGGTGACTGGGAACTGCCAGGGGAAAACCCCCTTCTCTAACAATCAAGGTAAATAGCTGTGGCTTTGGTTAGGGCATGGAGGTCACAGGAAACCAGTGACAGAAGTGGAACGGCAATTGCAGACTTCGTCCCACAGGACCCAGCACTGGGACCGCAGAGCTGCACAGACCATATCCCTACAGCTCACGGCATCTCCATAGCAGACCATTCCCAACAGAACTGTGCTCAAACCGTTCTTATAAGACGATGACTTGGCACTTGGAACACATACGCCCCTAAGCAGCAGTGGGCTATGATGGTGATTGCATTTGTAGTATTTCTCTCTTTCTCATTATTGAGTGGCTTTGTACCTAGTGTGCTGTGGACCAGACCACTGCCCAGAGCCACAATGCTGCTTGGCCATGTTTCCACAGAGCATCAGCCCCTGTGCACACAGCATGTTTGGTTCCCTTCCTTAATTCTGAAGAACAGAGGTGGGTAGATTAAAACCCTGGTGAGAAAATGTGATTTCCTTAAAAAACGAATACTAGCAGACATGAGTTCAGGACACTTCTGAGTACTTTACATGTATGAATTGTGACTTTTTGCAGCTCTTTGATTTGGGTGCCACCTTAGTTAGCTATGGAGACTGTGACAAGTGACCACAGACTGAGTGCCTTCTAAGTACCAGAAACCTTTCTCCCAATTCCGGAGGCTGGGAGACTGTGATCAGGTGGCTACATGGTGGGGTTCTGGAGATTGCCTTCTTTTAGCTTGGGGATGGTGGACTTTTTGTTCTGTCTTCACCTAGTAAAGAGTGGGGAGGGGGCAAGCTTTCCCTGACTCCCAGAAGGCACTAATCCAATTTGACTTCAAATTGCCTCCCAAGGGCCCCACTTCCAAATGCCATCACATTGGGCATAGAGCTTCAACATATGAATTTTAGGGGGGCACAAATATTCAGGCCATACCAGGTGCTACTGTTTACCCCAACAGAGGAACAGAACAGTGAAATAACTTGTCCAAGTACATTGGTAGGTGGTCGAGATAGGATTTTACTATGTTGTTAAGCATAAGGCCACACTGGCCAGGACAAAAACACAGTGTCCTCTGGGTGAGTGGGTTTGTGAGGTGCCTGGCTCTGTCCATCTCACCTCTTCTGAAAATATCTTCATTCCTATTAACAAGCATTTTATATTTAATAATGCTAGGGGGCTAACTTTTGAGAGATGTTTACAAAGGCTGCAGATTGGTAATAAAAAAGAGTAGAATAATACAAACCCTTTAAGTAAGCAGCCTGGCTCCAAAGTTGAAGTTCACCTTCTGGGATACAGGCCCAGTTCAAACACATATGAGACCCCCCGAAACCTTAGAAAGGCCACATCCTCCTGCTTCAGGGGTCCTCCTGGTGAGCAGCATGACCCTTTAATACTTGAAGCTCTGGGAGAGTTTATCTGGAAGCCTTAACTCCACAAAGTTTGGATCAAGAACTTGATCTTTCTTCTTTATGTACACATCCCACCCAAGAGAAACGTTTCCCTCTAATGGCTCCCACTTATGAAGAGCCGCCTGTGCATTGCACACTAAAATTCTATCACCATTTTCTCACTGATATTTGTGTCAGCCTTGAGAAATTGTTACCATTATCCCATTTTACTAATGGAGAAACCCAGACTCACGGGAGCTAACCAACTTGTTTTGGTTTTCAGAGAGAGAAAGTGAGAGAATAAAAGTAAAAAAGAAAGTTCATGGGATAATTGGGGGGCAAAACACAAATCACCTAGAAAGTACTTTAGATGCTTACAAATAAAATCTTGATATAGGATGGCACCAATTGGTTATGGTTTCTGGACATTTGGTCTATTTTAAATCCCCAATCTAATCACACATGTTAAATACAGTACCATAATACACATATTGTTTTCTACATGAACTAAATTATTGGTTTGCATTTATGATCAAGATGAAGCAAAGGGAGTGAATTTAACCTCCTACCAGAAACAATGAACCAGACAAAATGTATAAAACAATAGTTTTCAGATATCAGACATCAGGCAGTGCTCATCAGTACAGTGATCCCTGGAAGAGAGGAAATGAATTTGCTATGATCACTTAGTTTCCCTGGAGAAAGTTTCCAGGCAGCCGCACAGTATGAGGAAACCCAAGGCTCATCCAGAGGTCTCCCTGAGTTGAGAAGACGGAAGTGGGAGTGTGAGGAGTCCAGGCACTAAAAGTTCTTGGGACAGAGGAAGAAAGGAGAGAAGGCACAGAGAGAATGCTCCAAAGATCTGTAGCCGTTCCCCCTTGAGGTTTCACAGGGCAGCTCTGTAAAACCAAGGACAGAACTGCTCAGACGGAGCAGAGGAAGCAATCACCATTTCTGATACATAAAGCTGAAATAACTTATCACCAGCAGACTTGCACTACAAAAGATATTAAAGGCAGGAGGAGAAGATCCCAAATAGAAATCTGCATCTCTAGAAAGGAATGAGGAGCACCAGAAATGTCTTCTAAAAGACATCTTTCCCCTTAATTTTTAACTCTATTAAAAGATAACTGTTTCAAGCAAAAATAGTAATGTATTATGGAAGTGGTGACAACAGAGGCACAAAGGCCTGGCAGGGCTGATGGAAGTGTCAGGTACTTCTCTGCCGTGTGAATGGCACACTGTCACACGAAGGACAAGTGCTATAAGTCCCAGAGCAATTACTCTTAAAAATTCAGCACCAAAAAGCCAACAAAAGAGTCATTTAAAAAACCCACAAAACTCAATCTAGCTCGATCCAAAGGAATACAGAAAAAGGAAAAAAAAATCAACAAAGAACAAATAGAAAACAAATAGTAAGACGGTATGCTTAAACCCAGTCACGTCAATGATCTCATTAAACGTATGTGGTTATAGATCCCAATGAAAAGAGATATTTTTCAGGTTTTATATATGAGCAAGACCCAACTATATGCTGCCTACAAAAAATGTGCATAAATTTCTTTAAATGTACAGACACAAAAAAAGTGTAAGTGAAAGCATGGGAAAAGATGTATTGTATTGTACATAGTACCATGGTGGGTATTTCAAAATCAGGCAAAGGAAATTTCAGCAAAAGAGTATCATGAGGGCATTGTAAAAAAGAATATCAGCCACCAGAGAAATGCAAAAAAAAAAAAGTATCATGAGGGATAAAGTATATCATTTTATGATGATACAGTGGTCCATTCCTTAGAGAGCAATGATCTTAAAAGTTTTAGTATACCTAATAACAAAACTCCAAATACATGAAGTAAATCTGATAGAACTGTCAAAAGAAACAGACAAATTCACAATTGTAATTTGAAATTCCAACACTCCCCTTTCAATACTTTGTAGAACAAATAGACCATAATAGCACAAAATACATTCCTCTTAAATGCATGGAGAGTATTTCATGATAGACCATAAAATAATTCTCAGTGAATTTAAAAACATTCAAGTCATTCAAAGCATGTTCTCTGACTATGAAGGAATTAAATTAGAATTTAGTAACAGAAAGGTACCTGAAAACCCTCAAATACTGAAAAAGGAAGACAATTCTAAATAATTCATGGATCAAGGGTGAGGTCCAAAGTGAAGTTAGAACATATTTTGAGTTGAATAAAGACAAAAACACAGAACATTAAATATTGTGGGATGCAGGTAATAAAGTGATTTGAGGGGAATTAATAGCACTAAACACCTATCATTAAAAAGGAAGAAAAATCTCTTCCAAATAGCTACACACAGAGAGAGAAGAAAAATCCCAAATCAAGGACTTTAGTGTCCACCTTATAAAACTATCAATAGAGGGCAGTGCCTGTGGCTCAAAGGAGTAGGGTGCTGACCCTATATGCCGGAGATGGCAGGTTCAAACCCAGCCCCAGCCAAAAAAAAAAAAAAAAAAAAAAAAAAATATCAATATAAGCACACAAGATAATTAATCTAACATAATAACAAGAAAGAAACAAATACATTACAACAAAAAAGATTCCCAT
>CAUYQV010067223.1:0-43720 GCA_963574575.1 Galagoides demidoff
AAAAAATCACATTACAATAAAGATGTTTGTATCAGAATGTTTATTGCAGCCCAATTCATAATTGCCAGATCATGGAAGAAGCCCAAGTGTCCATCAATCCATGAATGGATCAATAAACTGTGGTATATGTACACCATGGAATATTATGCAGCCCTAAAGAAAAACAGAGACTTTACCTCCTTCATGTTTACATGGATGGAACTGGAAAACGTTCTTCTTAGCAAAGTATCACAGGAATGGAAGAAAAAGTATCCAATGTACACAGCCCTTTTATGAAACTAAGCTATAGCTCTCAAATGAAAGATACAACTTAATTCTAGCCCAAAAATATGGGGAGGGGGTGGGACAGGGGAGGGGAGAAGGGCAGTTGGGTGGTGGGAGGGTGACCGGAAAGATCACCTATATATCTGTCTAACAAGGGTACAAGTGAACTTTTCTAGAACTAGAATATAAATGTTTTCACACAATGACTAAGCAAATGACATGAAATCTATGTTAACCAGCTTGATGAAATATTTCAAATTGTATATGAAAACACTACACTGTACCCCATGTTTGCATTAATGTATACAGCTATCATTTAATAAAAATAAAATAACATAAAATAAAAATGAACCCAAAGGACAACACATGTCATCACAATAAAGAAAGTGCATGAGGAAATGAATTCTACGAAGTTCAACTTCATCATAATGACCAGACATAGTCTAGATACTAAAAACCAAATGTAAATGTTACAAAATGTTTTAAATTTACTCCCAATTACAACCGAATTTCACAGGTACAAGAAGCAGTAAGACCAAGTCATTAATTATACTGTACATAGAAAGATATCTAAAGTAAATTTAGTGAATAAGCAATATTCCTGCCTTAACAGCACTAATGAAGCAACACTTTAAGAGGGCCCTAACTCCAGAAACATCTTGAGCCAATCAGTTGTGAAAGGGCACATGGAATAGACACACCAGTAATATTGTAGTTCTTTAGACATATTTTAACACGAACTTTAGCAAAACCAACACTTGGCTAGATGTGTTTAATCAGTCCTTCTGTATTTCAACTAGATGATATGATATTCGAGTTTGTCTCTGTTTCAGTTAGATGGTTCATCCATACTGAATAATTGAAGGTCATTATTATTGAGGGATGAAGGAAATTCATGAAAGATGGTGAATTGCCCCAGGTCTGCAACAGCAGACAGTGGTTACTGTCCCCAGGCCTAAGAGATAAATAAAGGGGACAGTATCAGAGAGTGCAGGAGCCTTCAGTCAAGGAGCACAGCCACTGCCAATTTAAGATCTAGGAGGGAAAGAAATAAAGGACAAATACAGATAGTTCTAGTCTTCCCCTTCTGGTCTCCTGCCAGTTCCTCCATTGTCTGAACCTTACTAGGATACAAAGGACAAAGAATGTTTCTCACTGAAGATCGCTCCAGGGCACAGAGGTGAGGAGGGTGGGGAGGGGTCTGCAAAGACAAATGAAGAGGTTACAACCTTCTCTGTTGAGTGACCTTTCCTCTAAACCAACATAATGTACTCTTTAAAAAGTAAATACAAGAGAGATGAGACAAAATATTGAGAAAGAATCAAAGCATGATGCTGTTAATAACTCTCTACTGCTCTTCTCCAAAGGCTAAGTAACTGGGTAATTCCACTGTTGTGAGCTGAGCCAAGCCAGCCTTCCTCCAAAGTGGTAAAAGTGTTAATATTGAATTGAAATAGGAAAAGGAAACAGTTCCCCATCTGCTTGAAAGCATTCCAATTTTTATCATGAAGTGTGATATCAGCTGCATGATTATTTTACATACACAGTAACTGATTAAGGATGTTCCCTTTTATTCCTCCTTTGCTGAGAAATTTGATCATAAATAGTCACTGATTTTTTGCACATACTGAGAAAATCACAGTTTTTCTTTGTTAGTTTGTTAATATGGTGAATTGGTGAATTGCACTAGTTTTCAAATGATAACACTACCTTACATTTTTGAGATAAACTCTAGTTGGTCAGGGTACATTATTTTTCATATACATCGTTAAATTGTATATGCTAGTATATGATAATGAGTTTTTAATCTATGTTCATAGGAGATATTAATTGTAGTTTTCTCGTCTTATGTCTTTGGTTTTGAATCAGGATAAAACAGACCCTACAGAACAAGTTGGGGAACATTCTTATTTCTGGAAGAGCTTTTGTAGAACTGGTATTATTTCTTGCCAAAATGTTTGATATAATCTACAAGTGGAGGCATCTAAGCCAAGAATTTTCTTGGTAGGAATAATTTTTACTCTAACTTCAATTTCTTTAATAGATTTGGGGCTATTCATGTTATCAATTTCTCTTTTCTTAACAGTTTTATCGACATACTTCACATATCACATAATTCACCATCTTAAAGTATATAAATAGTTTTTAGTATATTAACAGAGTGTGTAACCATAACTGCTATCTAATTTTAGTACATTTCTATCATCCAAAGAGGAAATCCCATCCCCATCAGCAGCCACTTCCCCACCCCCTTCCTCCTCGTCAGTCTCTGGCAACCACTAATCTAACTGTGCTATGATGTGCTTATTCTGAAAATTTCATACAAATGGCATCACATAAAATATGGTATTTTGTATCTGGTTTCTGTCACTTAGCATAATCTTTTCATGGCTCATCTATGTTGTAACATATATCAGCACTTCATTTTGATCACTGAATTATTAACTGTTGCATGGATATAACACATTATGTATATCCATTTACCAATTGATGGACATTTGGGTTGTTTATATTTTTTTGGTTATTATAAATAATTCTTCAATGAACATTCAGGAATAAGTATTTTTTAAGGACATATGTTCTCAATTTTCTTTGATACATATACCCAGGAGTGGAATTGGCTGGTTATGTAACTCTGTTTAACCTGTCACCAAACTCTTTTCCAAAGTGGACACAATACTTTGCATTCCCACCAAGAATGTGTGTGGGTTCTCGTTTCTCCACATCTTCACCAATCTTCATTGCCCTGATTTCTGATGGAAGCTACCCCACCTGATGTGGAGAAGTGCCATGCTATGGTTTTCATTTGTATTCCTTAGTGAGGAACAATGTTGAGCATCTTTTCATGTGCTTATTGGTCATTTTTATATCTTCTTGGGGAAACATCCATATAGTCTTCTTTATTATTTAGTTACAAGAGTTTTTTTGAAATATAACACAGACTGTAATCCCTTATTACATACACAATTTTAATATCATAAGCCCTAATTCCTTGTCAGATATTTTATTTTAAGTTGTGGGGTGTTATTTTAGTTCCTTGTTGGTGTTACAACTTAGTTTTCACTAAATTTATTTTTTCACGTAGTTCATTTTTTTTCCTCCTGAATATTGGGCTGTCTTTTCTTGCTCTTTACATGACTGATATCTTTTGACAATTTTACTGAATTTCCTGTGTATTAGGAGGTCCTTTTATTTTTCCTGGTCAGAGCCTGAACTGTCCCTACTACCATAAAACTTTTGATTTTTTTCTATCTTTCACTCACTAGTGGTTCTTTCTCTGCCTATGCAGATGAATATTCAACCAAAAACTGAAAGGAACTCCTTCTGCACATAGCTGAAGCTCTCTGTGCAGTTCTCTCCTCTTTCACATTTTCTTGCTCTCCAAATCTTAACAGCTCCAGCCTCCCATACACTCAATTCTGTTTGCATTACTTAAAAAAAATCATTGAGGTGTTTTTTTTGTTTGTTTGTTTTTTGACACAGAGTTTCACTTTGTCACTCTCAGTAGAGTGCTGTGGTGTCACAGCTCACAGCAACCTCAACCTCTTGGACTTAAGCAATCCTCTTGCCTCAGCCTCCCAAGCAGCTGAGACTACAGGCACCCACCACAATGCCAGCTATTTTTAGAGATGAGGTCTCACTCTGGCTCAGGCTGGTCTCAAGCTTGTGAGCTTTGGCAATCCATCCAATTCAGCCTCCCACAGTCCTAGGATTACAGGTGTGAGCCTTAGATTTTTTTTCTGTTTGTTTGTTTTTAATCACTCTCCCTGATTTAAGGCCTGGCAATTCTCCAGAAAGTTACCTTATCTGGGACACTGATATAACCCATTTCAACTGGTTTCCTTCCTTGCCCTGTGGCCAAATGTAGTTAAAATGAGAGAAAATCAGAGATTAGAAGAACATTAAAGGAGTTTGGAAAATGGGTTTGAAAAGTCACAAATTATAAATACTAGGTTAAGAAATTTGTTTCTATTATTTTTTAGTTTTTGTCTTGTTTTTCAGAAAGAGGAATATAATCAGTTAGTTACATAATTTTAAAAATCACCCAGTGTGAAAGGTAGATTACAGGGCAGAAAAGTTGACAGGGGTCTGAAATGGGGTGGAAATTTTTGAAATGCTAAAAGCTTGTGTTTAAAATACCTCTAAAAATAGGTTCGCTCTGATCAGTATAGCATTGAATCTGAAAAATGACACAAAAGATAAGAGTCAGTAGTCAGCCAGGTCTTATAGCTTTTTACGGAGAATGACATAAAGAGCTAAAATCA
This sequence comes from Galagoides demidoff, assembly GCA_963574575.1. Taxonomy (NCBI): domain Eukaryota; kingdom Metazoa; phylum Chordata; class Mammalia; order Primates; family Galagidae; genus Galagoides; species Galagoides demidoff. Next base: position 4,530 of record CAUYQV010067223.1, read on the forward strand.
GGATATATGCTAAGTTAGGGAGCCTATATGATATCCAGCCAAATGGACTATGACCTAAAAATGTTTCCCTTTGATATGTGTAGGCATGGTATTTTATTTGGTAATCTTACACGTATTTAGTGTAAAGAAGTAGGAAATGTGCAAATGAGTGATTTTTCTTACCCCCCATAAACTTATCTAAATCCTCATTATCAGTAACTTCCTTGTCATGATAATTGACGCATTATTGGTTCTCCTATTTGAACTGCAGGACAATTTAATTTTGGATACATCAAAAGACCGCCTTGACACAAAGTGCAGACCCGCCTCTTTCATCTCTCTCAAGTCCATTTCTGAGGTTTTGGCTGACAGTCCATCTAGACACCTGAAGAGAATGTTAAAATCTTTGAACAAATTAAATCAAAAGGTGACTCTGACTTAACCAGATCTTACAGCAAACATAAAACAGAATTTTAAAATAATGTCTTCTTTTCTCTATTGCTAATGTGGAAAGACACATTTTAAAGTGGTCAAAAAATGAAATTAGAAAAGAAAGACTATTTTCCGGAGATCAGTAATGCTCTAAACTGCAATATTTTATTTTCCAAATGAAACAGGTACTGCAAGTTTCGGCTGAGGACTATGATTTTAAAAATTGCCCTGGTCTATGTGTCTATACTTTATCAAAGGAAAATTAGTTCAACCTAAATTTAGGCCAAAATACTAAAACCCTTCCCTGATTTATCAACCTGTTCCCTTCTGGTTGCAAGCCTCCTTTAAAGGTTTTCAATGTGTCTCAGGGTCGGAAGATAGACATCCCCATATCATGACCTTTAAACAAAGAATGAGAATTTAAGCAACACTGCATTATACTCATCCCACAGTGAATTTCCTATTTTTCTATTTGATTAGTTTTATTCTCCCAAGAACTCCCACTAGCTGAATAAGTCTGAACATTTGTTTAAAGTTATAAATGATTCTCTGACTTCATCTGTCACTGACAAAATATCTATTTCTATGAGCTTTCAACAATAAAAAATATTAAATTGATATTTTCATGTTTAAAGGATGTGCAAGACTTAATACCTTCAATTCAATACTTATGCAAGTTTAGAGATGAGGGGAAAATATCTGTTGAGTAATCTTTCAAGTTTAAAAAAATCTTCAAGATATGATTATCAGGTATAGTATAAATCAAGAATGTAACCAAATAATTTATTAACTGAGTATTTGATATTCATGGAACATTGTTTGTGTGGAAGGATTTGTAAAAGCTCAGAGGCTCAGAGGCATTACTTCCCATCATTTAGGGCAGATGAACACCCACTGCATTTCTAATGATTTTTATAAAAGTTCAGAAGAATCCCCTCATACCAACTCCAAAATTTATACTAAGACAATTCCAGAGAAACTTTCCTTGGATATTCTTTCATGTTTCCAATGCTAAAGTTGAATCATTTCCCTTACTTTTCTCTCAGTAGAGATGACTAATTAAACATACCTTCATTTTCTCTGTAAGAGATCTTCAATAATTGAAAATTAGACATTAAGCTCCACAGGTAAATTAAGTTCCATTTGGGGCACTTCTAAAGTGCCAACCCAGTCTCCTCCTCCAGTCTCCCATACAGTATGGAAATGGCTTGACTGGGGAAGGGAGAAATAAGACCTAGAAATGTGAAAACAGTAGATTCTGGTTCTGCTTCGAGATGTACTTAAAAATATTTTGATTTGCCTGTAATTCATTTTTATAAGATGGGAATTCATTCACCTAAGTGTTATAAAGCACATGCCCTAAGCAAGAACTTGGCCTAGACAGTAGCAACAGAGCAATAAAACAACCAGGCATAGTTCTTGCTTCAAACAGAAGAGTGGGGATGAACAAATCCAAATAAAAAGGAAAAATTTAAAAAAGGCCAGGGAAGAAAAGAAAGAAGAAGAAAAGTCCAAGTGGCCAGGGTAAGAAGACCTGAGTGCATGGCACCGGGTGTGAGTGTGATTAATACTTATCCTGCATTTCTCAAAACTAGTCTGTCTGAAAATGTGAAGCCTGCATGTCCCAGTGAAAAGCAGGACTTCCATTACTATCTCTGTGACTAATGTGCCTGGGCTGTTGTCAGAGACACCTGAAAGTTCAGTCTTTATCCACTTAAATTTATATAGTTCAAATTAAAGCATAAGAAATTGCCTATAATACACACTAAGTGAACACTTGTTGAATAAAATATTTAGATACTCCAAAGATTATGATCCACATTCTTCTTGATAACACATGATATCTATGTTTCTGAAACTAGAATATTACATTCTGATGAACACAAATTATTCTTTTAAACATGATGAAATTGCACAAAATAAGCATGACTATTTTTGTGATAACTTAAAAGTGATTATATGCTAAGTTCAGAATTGGAAGAAATTTTGATGTACTGCCACATATATTTATAATAACATTACAATTCCAACCTATTCACAGACTCACCAAGGAAAAGAGGGCATTATCATTCTTCTTTCATAGATCAATCAAGTGTTGGGTTAAATTCAGAACAGATTTTGCAAAGCACTAAGATTAGAAACTCTTTTAAAGCAGTTATCAGTTGTTCTAGAAACAGCTATTCACAGATAATAAATTGACATAATTATATTTATAACAGAGTAAGTTTCTTAAAGCCTATTCTTAGAAAATACTTTCAACCTACTGTGAAACACAATATGTACTTGCAACTAATAAAAATCACATTTCTTTTAAATGTTCTAAAATTCTGATTCAAACTAGAGCCGTTTCTAGTTAGTCTGATTAACTGGGTTTTATATGATGATAACTTTTTAAATGTTCTAAAATTCTGATTCAAACTAGAGTACTTTCTAGTCAGTCTGATTAAACAGGTTTTATATGATGATAATTACACTCACAACAAAGGCAAGACTTTCAGTAAATTCATTCATAACCAATGTCAGATCATTTTCTTCTAAATAAATATAAAATATCTCCCCATTTGCACTCTCAAATGTTACATTGCCCATGTCACTAAGCCAAGATTTTATTGATTCTTATGGCCCAGAGTTACAAATTCCTGTTCCCTGTAGAGTGCCTATCCACAGTTACATAGCAAATGGGGATAAGTTCAGGACAAAACAGATGGAGAATAAGCTGGGTTCATTAGGCAACATTCCAAGTATTTATTTCTGGCAAAAAAGAAAGTAAGATTAAAAAATGCCCCTGAATCTCTGACCATTAGGCATTCATAGCTCTGCGTGAATGTGATAATGATGGCAGTTAAATTAATGTCTCCCTCTTTGCTATAGGGCAAGTCTGTGTTATTTCAGTTACACATTCAAACATTCACTGCATGCAGACTCAGTATCTGACTTTGCTAATATTAATTACATCCTGAAATTCTTTCTAGAGAAAATATGGAAGAGAAATAAATAGCTACATAAGTTAAGACACGTATTCAAACTTCATACACCGTTTTGAAAACAACACTTTTAGTCTAAGTAAGAACTTACAAACTAATATATATATATGTATACGTATATACATATATATCAATGTTACAGCAATAACCTATAAGTAGAAGACTTTTGATAAAAGCTTATTATTGAATATCAAAGAGAGAAAATGTACAAACATTGTACTTTAGTTCTGTGACAAATGGCTTCCTCATTCTGCTCCACACATCACTGAATTGGCTGCTAGCACAGTGGACATGAGTTCTGCCCACCTATTTCTTGACATCAATGACTTTTCTTAGCTTTTAAGAATAATACAGTTTCATTATAAGTACACATTTCTAATCATTACTAGTGTGCTATGTTGACTGCCACCATACATACACCCTGAGAATGACCATATTCTAATTCAATTATTTTTTTCCTTCAACAAGCTGTAATTCATTGAGGAGGAACTAAAAAAACTTTTATTACATACATTACACTTACCATCAACTCCCTTTCTCTAATGTCAGAGGAAGAGTGTCCCTCCAGTTAAGACTAATGCGTCAATTTAAGCGCTCAGTGCAAGGTCTCCATATCATTCAGGACTCATCTCCACCTGGTATCCTTTCTCTTTTCTGTATAATTGACTTTCTCTCCATGACTGCTTTCTCTTCAGACCACCATAAAATCCAAGTCCCCTGTTCTTTAACACAAAGTCACCTCTGCTTCCCTCTGCATGTTTCTGCCATGACCTTCCCAATTCACTGCAACTTTCTCTCCTTTGTCTTTCTTGGTGAAACCTGAAATTGCAGCCTGTGCTAGCCACCTTCCTTTACTCTCTCCCAAACCTTCTTCAACATTCTCCAATCACTTTCTCCTGAAAATGGCTTTGCCAAGGTCACAAATGACCACCACTTGCTAGATCTAATGGACACTTACAGGGCTTCTCTTCTCTCTTCTCTTTGGTCTCCAAAATGCTGTCTCACACAGCTCTCTCCTTGCTCAGTGACGTTTCCTTTAACTCTCCATCAGTGGATATTTTCCTCTTTTCATCTGATAAGTACCAATTCCCCGAGGATCCCATCCCCAACTCTTTTCTCATTACACCCTGTATATGCCTTCTAGAAAATCTCATATAATGCGCTGATTTTAACCACCATGTAAATATATATTTAACGATAAATATTTTTCACAACTACATCTACATTCCTGTTCTTTTCCCAAAATTCTAGGATCCAATCAACTACAAAGTGTTGCGCACACACACACACATACATATTGCTTTTTATCTGTCATAATCAAATCTTTTACCAGACTATAGAAAATATGAAATAAGCCTGCTTCTGGGGTTGGGGGGAAGATCTTTAAAGGAAATTATAACATAATCACATTAAAATAGTGATATTATAATTAATATTTTGTCCCAGTGCGCAATTTGCATGTGTATCTTAATGCTGAAACATTTCTTCACAGATCATTTATATTTCTGAATGAAGAAAGCTTTACAGTCAATATGACCTTTAAAACAAAAAATTTATATATACAAATGACATAAAGTCAGCTTTTTCCCTTCCTTAGTTCACATTTCCAGTAACAAATACTCATTCTCATCAAATATTATCTGTTGTTTCTTCAACGGAGGACCAACTTTTGTTTTATTTTGTTTTGTTTTGTTTTTGCAGTTTTCGGTCAGGGCTGAGTTTGAACCCACCACCTCCAGCATATGGGGCCAGTGCCATACTCTTTTGATCTATAGGCACCCCCCAAGGACTAACATTTTTGATTCAACATTGATACAAAAAAAAGTGCCTGTTAGAAGTTCATTTATATTTTAGTAGCAACATGAAAATACAGCACTGAGTTGTTCATTTCCTAAAAAGAAAAACCCAATACATCACAATCATGTGCCATGCTGAGAACCCACTATAAGACTAGAGTGGTCGCTTAGCACAGGCTGTTGTTAGTCAGCATCACCTGTGCTGTGCCCTCACATGGTGGCCTCACTGGTGTGGACATAAGGAGAATCTTGCTAATTCTATTTTTAATAGTAATGCTTACTTTAGGAGGAGTGCATATCTGGAGTACTTCTTCACACCAGAAAACAGTAACTACCTGAATTTTTTTGCTACTGCAGTTTGCTTTTGCCAAGGGAAAAAAAAATCCACTGTAAACAGACCCATTTGCTTTTCTTATACCCACTACAGAAAGCTCTACCACTGATTGTTCCCACTCTCTTAATCATCGGCCTTAAAATATCTTTTTCTACATCTGTGTGAATTAGCGTTACCAGTTGGAACAAGAGAATAACAATGTAGACACTAAGGTGGCAAAGTACATTTTTAGGGCACCTGTTTCAGGATCATCTGAGTGCTTGCTTAGAACAACTAAAAATTTAAAAAAAAATTCCTGGACACCCCAGGAAATCCATGGCATAAAATATTTATGGTGGAGCAAGAGGCTATATTGTAATAGACTTCCAAGGTGATCCTTAAGCGCACTAAAGTTTGAGAACAAGACACATTTTTATTGCTTTACCTGTGCTGACTTTGAGCAAGAAACCAGAAAGAGGGATTAGAAGCACAAGAGCCTGTCATGGTTTCTTTCTATGAAAATGGGATGCCCCTTAGAGAAGGTGCCAGCCCTGCTCACCTGAAAAAATGCCAAAGCAATGAGTGCATTCTAGCGTGAGGTGGTAGAGATAAATCACACTAGTTACTGCCTACATCTTTCAGATCAGCTTGACTGCCTCTGCTCTCTTCAGAGTTAAAATAACCAACTCACTTCACTTCATTTCACGGCACAAACCAAGCAGCCTCCCTAAGCATCCAGGTTGGCCAGATATCATAGCAAGACCCAGCCTTAGAAAGGAAATGAAAAAAAATAAAACATAAACCGAAATTTTACTTCTTTTTCTGCAAAATATGGTTAGGGAAAAGATGATGAAACTGTGAGAGATACACTACCTTGAAAACAGCAGCAAGTGAAATATAATTTGGCTACCAAGGGGGGAAAATGCAAAATTTTCCTTTAAAAGAGATCACGTTTAAGGGTGAAATTTTCTTATGCGAATAAAAATTTTTGAGTGAATTTAGTTCAGTTCTAAATGCTCTTCCTTATCCATAAATATTACCCTGACTCAGGCTTTCTCTCTCTTTCTCTAAATACATCTTCTGGTGGTGGCTATTATAACTCTTCAGCAGCACTGAGGAGACATCTCAGCAGAAATATGCTAAAGCTGTTCCCTCAACTAGGAAATAAAATGATATTTGACCTTAAAAATATGATTCATATTTTCTCTCAGAATTTTTAAATAATTTTGAGGAACCTGTGACAATATAATTAATTTGCCTTTTTTTTTCTTTTTTTTTTTATTGCTTAGGATTCATTGAGGATACAAAAAATTAGGTTACACTGATTGCATTTGTTAGGTAAAGTCCCTCTCATAATTGTGTCCTGCTCCCGAGAGGTGTGCCATACACTGTGATCCTCCTTCCCCCCCACCACTCAAGACTTTACATCTTTTATATTAACCTGGATTGAGTTGGAACATATTCTTCTTAGTAAAGCATCACAAGAATGGAGAAGCAAGAATGCCTTTAGTTTTCTTCTAAACCCACTAAAGGGATTAATAAAGTATTGCAGGGAAGAAAAAACTCATATTTGAGCAAACTAGTATTTGAACCATAAATTCTTCATATGTTAAACTGAGGCAACAGTAACTTCTCTAAGGGCTTCACAGTATAGACTGGAACATCAGATGGCAATGCGTGTGTCAGTTACCTATGGGCACATAAAAAACCACCCTAAATAAGGTGGTCTGAATAAAAACCACATGTGAACTCAGAATTCTGATTTGGTCTATGCTTACTGAGTGATTCTTCTAATGCTCCCCTGTGGTTGCCATGAAAGGAACCTATGGAGCTTGGCTGGTCCACAGTATCTCAATTACATCTGGTATTTAGCTAAGAATGTTTTCTGGGAGCTTCTGTCCTCCACGTGACTTCTTCAGCATGTTTCAAGAGGGCAAAACACAAAGTGTAAGATTCCATCAGTCCTCCCATTTACTAACAGCCACCTGGTCAAAATAAGTCACATGGCCAAATCCAGAGTCATGAAGGAGGATGTTTCACAAAGATGTAGATAAGTGTGATTCATCAGGAACCATTACTACAATAATCAACCAAAACATGCATTATAATTATTTTGTAAATTGTAGAGAATCATACAGTTAAGCCAGGTGCAATGGCTCATGTCTGTACCCTAGCCCTCTGGGAGGCTGATGTGGGTGGATTACTTGAGCTTGGAGACCAGCCTGAACAAGAGTGAGACCTCCACCTCTACTAAAATAGAAAAACAATCTGGGTGTTATGTCAGGCACCTGTGACAGTCTCAGCTACTTGTGAGGCTGAGGCAAGAGGTTTGCTTGAACCTAAGAGTTAGAGGTTGCAGTGAGCTATGATGCTACAGCACTTTACACAGGGTGACAGACTAAGACTGTCTCAACAACAACCATAAAGAAAGAATCATACAAATACAAGAAACTTAATAATAAAAGTAATAATACAGATACTGAATAATTTAAAAAATACATTTGTACTAACTTTAAATTTTATCACTTTAAAAAAATGTCATTTGAAGTATATGTTGGTGGCAACACATCTGGGATGCACGCTGTTCAAGAATAAATGGGAAGACCAAAGGGCAGATGAAAAAGGCATACTAGGCCACAAAAGGGGGAAAAACATGTAGGACAAATAAATAATCACAAACTCGGTGAAACAAAGATCAGAACTGGAGGTACATAATCTATAGTATTTTGCTAAATGTGATGGCTAACATCATAGATTCAGAAAGGTGAACATAAACGTTCCTTCAGAACACGACTTAATGTCATTGCGGGAAACAAAAAATAAATGTATGTTTAAAGAAAAAATGAAGGGGAAAAAATGTCACATCTCTTCCACCAGCACCATTTAGTGGTCAATAACTCCCACTGAGGGAAAGGCCTTTCCTGTAGCTCACCTATGTTATTCACGCTAAAACTTGGATTCACTTTCCGTTCCTGTCCTTAGGCAACCTGGATAGAAACTGGCCACCCCCTCCATGTGATTCCATAACCCTCCACACACTGCTCTTATGACATCTATTATTTTTTCTCTTCTTTGGGCTAAGTCACAGTTTTCTACACTATCTTTCAAATGTTTTATTTTCAAGCCCTTCAACCACTTTCACCACACTCTTCTAAATCCTCTCAAAAATTTCAATTCCCATCTCCAGGGACTGAAGTTTCTTCACCTTAGATTGTGATTAAACAGAGAGAATTATACAGCAAAGTTCACTTTCGCAACATTAGATTGTTTTAAGAATTAAATAAAATCATACTTTTTCCTATAATGAGCCTAAAATAGTAACTAGTATAAAATATGGTTAGCAGATACTAGTTATCGTAGTAGTAATAGCTGTTCTTTGACACATTTTAAACGTTCTTATGTGCTATTGCTTTTGTTCCTAGTATGTATTCCTGAGCAATATATATCTTTCTTACCCACACTGACTACTTAATTCTTCACTTATAAAAGGAATAATAGGAAGAATCAATGACTTCCTATGTGGACATTTCATTTCTAAAAATGCATGCATTTATAAAAGTTGTTCAGAATTTGAATTTATCTTCTCACTTACAAAGCTATTTTTCCATGTTTGAGTAAGTTTGTAACTAATATAAATTTATTACAGTGAATTGGATAAGCCACGTGGTCCTCAGGAGTCAGGAGAAGGGTGGTACTCTTTGGTGAGTATTACTGGCAGAGTAGGAAATCAGTGTGTACTTTGAAGAATCATTAGATTTAATTAAAATAGTAATATAACAACTAATCTATTAAGCATTTCCTATGCACCATCTGTGATAAGCAAATTATATGTGTTACTCTTTTATCCTCACAAAAATATAATGCTTTGTTACATTCTCATACAGTGTCCACTTTAAAAATGATGAAATTCAATCTTAGATTGAATGACTTTTCTTAAGGCTGTATAACTAATAAGTTCCAACACCTGAATTCAAATCCAGGTCAGGCTGTAGAAGCTGAGTGGATAATTCATAAAAAAGTTGAACTTTCAGTTTAACTTTCACAAAAAATCCAGTAAAGGGATCATTGCCTCTATTTCACAGGTATAAAAATTAAAGCAGAGGAAGGTAAAATAACTTGTCTAAGATCTCACCATAAATGACAGTACTAAGATTTGAACGCAGGACAGTTAGACTACAGGAATAAACAAAAAAGTAGTAAGAAAACTGTGGTCCCAGAATGTGCAAAACTGCAAATGTGAATTTCTTGTTGAACTATTTACACAGACTTGTCACATACAAGTCAAAAATTAAACTTTGAAAAGAAAATAATAAAAGCAATAAAATCTGTGTGATGAGCAATTTTTGAATATATTCTCATGGACAACTACCTTTCAAGTAAGCAAGCACACTGAATTCAACATGGCAACTTACCTCTAAAACTCAGTAGCTTAAAACAACAGGCATTTATTCTGCTCACGGACCTGCAGTTGGGAGAGGGACAGGTCACTTCCACTCCATGTGGTACCAGCTGCTGGAGATTTGAATGGGAGCTAGGAGTCCACTTTCAAGATGGTCACTCATGGCTTGATGGTAGGTTCAGATTGTCAGCTGGAAGTCAGCTGGGGATATCGGCTTGTGACCTCAGCTGCTTTCCTCACTAGCCCCTCCAAGAGTTGCTTGCATTTTCTTGTGGCGTAGTAGGTATATTCAAAAAGTGAGCATCCCAGGACAAGGACACAGAAGCTGATCCTTTGCTCTAGTCACTAGTCAGCCTGTCCATATTCCAAGGAGGGGATCACAGATACCACCTCGCCTTTGAGGCGAGGTGTCAACGTCATAAATTAATTCTACCCTTGTGTTCCTTCTACTTTAAAATCTATGGTACTTTAAAACCAGTTATAACTCAAGGCCCAGCCCCAACTCTCAAAGATGAAAGGATATACCAAGCCCTAGCCAAGCAAGTGAGCAACTCCTTGTGAGTCAGTGTTACAGGCCTGTAAAAATGATGATGTAGTTGAAAGAACATCAACCTAGAAGTTAGGAGTTCCAGGATCTAATTCCAGAAAATTCAAATAATTAGGTATGTGACTAAAGCCACTGCAGTTTCAGTTCCTTCATCTGTAAAGTGAAGAAGTTGGTGTGGATGACCTCTGAGCTCTGTGAGTTTCATGATCAAAGTCACTGGTATCTACCTATTCTGTTCTTACATCTCGTATCTCATATTCCATGCCCATCTGTAAATCGGTACCTGGCACGTGCTATTACAGTCCTCTCAGGGAACAACCTGCCTTCCAGGACTTCCATCAACCGCACCTCTGTCTCTGACTACCACACCTGACCAGAAAGGTAAATGCTATGTTTGGTAGCTGATCTGGTTATGGTTCCAGCCATCTGCCCTTTCTGAAGATTGACTTATTATACACACATCTTCAGAAATGGGCCCTACATCCCTATTTATAGAATAAAAGCTCCTGTCCATGATCCTGACCTCTCCTTGACCTTCACTCAAACAAGAATGTTCTTACAGACATCCCTGATTTTGTGCCCTAAAATTCCCTGCGGCCATCTGACCCTGGGTTTGCATGTTTGTTCTTCACGCCTTTCTCTTCAGACTGCCTTTCTAAAAAGCATCCAGTGACTTCTTGTACTTTTCACCTTGATTTTTGCTTCTCTCTGCAAAAACGGTAAAAATTTTCCAGAAAATCTTCTGTAAATCACCCTGAAAACTCCTATTATATATGATATATTTTGATGGAAGCTTTAATTAAATGTATAAAAACTAAATTGTCAGAAATAGTTTCTTCTAATATGCATGTACACATACTCATTATCTGATAATAAAAGTGACACCCTGAAGGTAAAGAATTATTTCATAGGAATAAAGATTAACTAAGAAAAATTGCCATTCATAGGGAATGCCCAATTTTATATAACTGGCATTGCATTAACAGTTACTTATAGTAGTTTGGGAGAGGGGGAAAGTAAAATACTAGTTTTACTGTACAAATATAGGTTCATCAAATCTATTGCCTGATGAGTATTAACCATTATTTATTTTAAAAATAATTATTTTTTTCAAACAAATAGATCATAAGTCTCCAGTGGTGCTAACTATTCTGAAAGACATGAGTATTAATCCTTACATTGCTTTAAATGCAACATGGTAGACTCATCAAAGTACACCTTGTGACAGACCAGAAATAATTAGTGAATGATATATAATATATATTATATTTTATACATATATATGTGTATGTATATATGTATAGGCATATATAACACATATTATATATGTGTGTGTATCTATGTATAGGCATGTATAACACATATTATATTATATATATGTGTGTGTGTATATGTATAGGCATATATGTACATACAAGGTCAGACAATTAAGCTCACAACTCATCCTAGAAAAAGTGCCAGATATCTCATTGCTGAATATCACCCTGGCCACCTTTGAAGTGCTCCTCTTGGGAGGCTATGCATTGATGCCAGCACCCAGTCCCCCTTAAAGTACTTCTTCTAATATTAATTTGCTCACTTAATGACTAAAATGACAGCTTTGTTGGTCATTCCAGAAAAAGAATTCCAAAATTGCTTTGGACTTAATTGTCAGAACTGGTATGCTTGTACAACACACTGAAAACACATTCCAGAGTTTCTTTGTTGTTTTAATTTGTCCTTATTTACAGCTAATCTTATAGATATATAATCTCATACCTTATAGACATCAAAATTTGGGCCCTCAAAATTCCACTTTGTGTTCACATTACAAATTATCTATGGTGGTGGTCTCTTCCTTTGACCCAGGCAGTGAGTCTTAACTTAGGAAGTGAAGAGGCTCAAATAGTATAATCAAAGCATTCAGAGTTCCTACATGAAAGTGGATGAGAAAGTCAAAGACAAGGACTGTGTTTATAGCAAGTAGCAACATGATTCTCACAAATATGCTGAAGAGTTTTAGACCTGCTCTAAACTTTTGTGTTTTTTCTGGAAAAACCACTGGGCCAGAGGGTGAGTGTCTTGCAGCAGCTGTAACCCAGCAGCACTGCAGAACTGAGTCCTTGACCTGCCTACCCTGATGTTCTCCTCCCCAAGCTGCAGAGTCTGGATTCTATCTCAACTTAGTAAACATTCTGAATCCTCTCCTCAGAAAAATGTACCCCAAAACGTTTCATTTCATTATAAAATTTCAGGAGATCCAAGTGCTTCTTAAACTTGAACATGTTCTGTATAGTATATACACAAACATCAGTTTAAAATGCCTGGGCCAAATGATTTCTAACATTCTGAATAAAGAAATAAAGAAGCTGTAAATTTTAGGTTGGCTACTGATTATTTATACCTAGCAGGTCTAAGTGAACTACATCAAGTTCCTATCTTATTTTCTTCTGTGGAGAAACAAAATGGTACCATATTTAGTAGAGTCATATAAGGTGACTACTACTTTCTAAGTCTTTTCTAAGCTGTTAATCTAATTTCATAATACCCAGTTAATAGAAAATTTTAGTCCTTTCTTCAATATCACCATTGTGGTTTTTCCATATATATTTGTACAATGTGAGGACAAAACTAGGGGTAATAATTTAGAAGATATAATCAGTGTTAGGTATAGTAGAAAAATAATTTCTAGGGTCCTGGTTAGGCTGGGAAATAATGCAATATATGTGTTTTAAGTTATTTCATTGTTTTTAATGTTGACATATTTTTAAAATAGCAACAAATAAAATATAATATACTTTAAATATAATAAATTGAGCACTTGTATGCCCATCCAGAATTAATGTATACATGTTAATATTGTATGCTATATTTGTTTCAGGTCTTTTGTTGTTTTTGTTTATTTTGCTTAAGAAATAAAATGTTATATCTATTGCTAAAGTCTTAGAGCCTCATTGGTTTTTCCTTTCTAGCCAGAGAAATCATTATCTCTGGTATATTTCACCTCCATGAAGGGATTCTAACATACAAAGAGAAATACAACATGCACTATGTATTTTTATGACTTAAAGAATTTATATAAATGACATATCCTCTGATTAACTCATTTGAATATTGCTTTTTGTAAAACATTTTGTTTTTGAGATTTATACATGTTATTAAAAGGAAATCTTGTTTATTAATTTTAACTGTCATGTAGTAGTACGGTTTATATATAAACCAGTTTATTTATCTAATCTACTTCTGAGTAGATTACTGTCATATTTTTACTATAAAAAAGAGTCCAATAATCACCATGCTTGTACAAGAGCATTAATTTTACAAAGATAAATACCTGAAAACAGAACTATTAATTCACGAACTATGTTACTCTTCCAGCTTCAATAAATATTGATAAATTGTTTTGCACAACAAGTATAACAATTCCTTCCACCAGCCCTGTGTGGACTTCCTCACTTCCTACTATACCTACTGGTGTCAGTAGGTATATTAATAATCAATTTTATGTATATGCAGTATAACTAATCATTGGTTTAATTTGTGTTTTCCTAGGAAACTCTTTTCAGTGAGTCTCTGTACAATGGTGCTTAAGTATGAGTGAAAGAAATGAGAAAATAAATAGAAACAAAACAAAAAGTACCAAGGATTATAAAGAACAATATAAACGTATTACTTACAGAAAATAAAACTTAATACTCAGAAAATCCAAGAGAATCCACATAATTTAAATGTAGTAAGACAAATTAGCAAATTTGCTGACTATATGGCAAATATTCAAAAAATTACTCTTAGCATATCCATACAAATTAAATACTTTAATTTTAAATATTCTTATTTTTTAAGAAAAATTTAATTTTATTTTAAAAAGTGTAAAAAATAAGGCACATAAGAATATACAAAATTTGTACAAGATACTTACACAGAGAAATATGAAACTATAAAAGACCACCTAAATAAATGGTAAGATGTATTTTTTTCCACAGGATAAAAGGTAATCCTCTTCACACAAATACATAATTTCAATGTCACTCTGATTACTACCTGAACAGGATTTTCTTAAAATGTGCCTTTATTACTATCATACTCATGCTGAAGATTAGAACTGATTTAAACTCCTTTATGCATTAAAATAAGTCAACAAGAGATGGGTTTTAAAAAGGATAATAATAAGAAATGAAAGCTATAATCATCCTGGAGAAGAACTTGCATCTCAGGTGGCAGAGAAGTTGTTTATATAGTTATAACTGCACCTGGAATTTTGGACGAAACTTAAATAGATAGGATGGGGAGAAGGGATCATCACCAGAAGGTGAAACTGCCTGAAGAAAGCACAAATAATAAGATAAAATGTCATAACTTTTACAAGGATAGGTAAAGATTTTAGGATTTCACATGCTTGCACCTTTATTTTGAATTTGGTTTTTGAATGGATGTTAAAAAATACTGAAATTTAATCGATGACTTAGTTTTATCCTCAGAAAACTTAGAATATGATTTTTTTTGCATCTCACTTTCCATAATAAACATAATATAGAATAAAAGTAAAAAAAAAAAAAAAAAAAAAGCAAGCACACACACAATACCTGGCTTGTCCCAGGCTACAGAAGCAAACTTTATGGAAAAAGGCAGGGTTAGAGCCCAGGCTTGTTTCACCACACTTTGGCATTCCAACTTCCAAGCTCTAGCATGAAGAGAGCAAAGTGACCTAGCGTGCAGATAAGCAAAGTGGGCAGCAATTTGTGACCTGGAATATACTTCTGGGGCAAACATGCAAAGTTTAAGATTTGAAGAATAAATATTAAAAATATTGTATTCTAAACTATAAAGACCCTTAAATACCAGGCATAAGATTTGGGGCTTCATTATAAAAGCAAAAATTAGTAAAACTTCATGTGTTGTATAAAATCTTGGCAGAGAACATGTAATGCCGATGAAGGGTCTGCAACATCCTGGTTGTAAATACAGCACAGCATCTTCCCTTTCCCGTCCCTCTCCCACCACGATGTCACAGATGCAATCACATTGTTCCCCCTAAATATATATGACTATTATTTGTCAATTAAATTAGAATAATTTTTTTCAAACACAGCACATTATCCTCCACAGTATACAATCTATGATATTACCACATAAAAACTCAAGAAGTCCCAGCTTTATTTTTCTGTAGCTAATAAAACTGTAAATCCATCCAAACCAACAACCTGGACAGCTCTTCTCTGGCTGACATTCGATTGGTGACAAATACTCATTCAAAATGAGCTCTCAGGAGATATTTTCCCCTTCATTTGCTTTCAAACTGTGCATCTGTAGGTCAGGAGGCTGCCTCTCCTGACTGTGAGATGGTGGAGTTCAGGTGTTTGTTTTTCTTTTCTTCTGGATATGTCTTCCTGTTTATTGTCTTCTTATTTTAGTCATTTGATTTTCAGAAACTTAACTTGGTGACTACAGAATTTCAATATTTCCTTTTGAAAGATTAAAAATAATGTATACTGGGTGGCGCCTGTGGTTCAAAGGAATCAGGTGCTGGCCCGGCCCCATATACCAGAGGTGGCGGGTTCAAACCCAGCCCCTGGCCAAAACTGCAAAAAAAAGTAATGTACACTATACTGTATTTTATAGATAAAATGAAATGGCATTATTTGTTTTTACCAAAAATGTAATGCAATGCCCACTGCAAAACATTGCTATGGTTTAATAGCTTTTCATCAAACTTTAGCCAAAATTCTTCAAAGAACATTAAAATCACTTTTTGACATCATATTCCTTAATAGCTATCTGGGAAAGAAAGAATTTTTTAGCATTCTAATTCCTTTTCTTTTTGGTGGCGGTGGGGGTGGGGGGCATCAGTTATAACTCAACAACGTGAGGATTTCCCCATCTGGCAATACAAACGTTTTTAAGATGGCATTATTTCTCACAGTATTTCTCACATCACATTTCATGATTCAAATGAGTTGAAACATCTTTTTGATGACTGATATAATAAAAAATATCTTGGAAGAAGATGAAAATTGATATCATCTTATCACTTTCTACCAGAATATTAAAATGCGAAATACGAGAGAAATGGCCAATTCCCAGTAACTCAGTGAATTAAGGCTGTGTTTCAAGGAAAGCTTTACCTAGTCATTAAAAAAGGTAATGGCTAAGAACAGTAAAAACTTTGTATTTGTTCATGTGTGTGTGGGTGTGTCTGTGACAAGTGAGCAATTTATTTCACAAATTTCTCACTTAGTCTACTTATTGTGTTAGTGATATTAACATTAATGCATGAAAGTAAGCGAATCCTGTGCCCACAAATGTCCATTTACAAATCAAGACTGCATATTAGCCAATTTTTTAATCATTATTCAGTCTTGTAAAGACCACTTACTTACCATCCTTCAAAAACAATGTTTGCCAAGCAAATGTATAACGTTTTAAACAAGAATAAAATTTCAGATTCAGAGTGAAACCTCTGCAGAAGACAGTTTTCTTTGTCAGCCTTCTAGGAAGTCATACTAATGAACAAGCCATCAGTGGATGAGGAAAATCAGTCCACAGATATTTTGGTTCAAATCCTAATAGGCATCTTTAATCTTCATTAACACTCTACAAATTCTTTTCATTTCTGTTTTGAGCTGTGTCCTGGAATCTAAAATTTCAATGAAAGGCATTTTAATTACCTGCGTTTTAAAAGTCTAATATAATTACCTGATATAAAAAGGGGGATAATAAATAAAAGTGCATATATGAGATTATAAATTTGGACATGGAAAAATTCAATACTTCTAAGGGCTGCAAGGGAGGATTGATTGCTGAGACAAATTCAGTACGAATTTCTGTTTTAATCCACCAATAGAATCAGTGCTTTTAAAATACTAAATTTGAGCCTTTTTAGATCGAGCATGCACAGACATGTTAATTTGCCAAAGCCCCAACCACTCCCTGACGCTTCACTGGGTGCCAGTGCTTACTCCCTGACTGAACCCAACATCATTTGATTGTGCAACCTCTAATAAGCTGAGGTTCTGCACCTCTATCTAGAGTCTACTAGAGCTCACTTAAACTAAGTACAGATTCCTGTATAAGCTTTATTGGTAGAATACAAAAAAATTTACTTTTATTACTAAAGAAAGCCAGAAACTTATTCAGTCTCAATACTTTGGATAACTCAGAAAAATAAAATACTTCAGTGACCTCTGATCCACAGTTTACTGTACTTTTCACTGCACATTAATCATCACACTTTACTTTTTTAATAATAGTGAGCTTATAGTTCTATGAAATATATCATATTACAATGCTTTATAATGTCTGGTCTCCAGGCTTGAACTGCCATCACCACCAACCCCAGTTTATTTGCTTGGAGAATGCTTATTAAGAAACAAATGTCAAGGCCACTCTGAAAGACGTGCTTGACTTCCACAGGCAGACTGAGTCAATGGTTCCTATAAGCATCATCAATACTTCTTTGGTGTTACGCTGTAATTATTTGATTGCACGGTTACTTATTTAGTAGACTTTGAACTCTATCAAGCAAAACCATTTCAACCATTTATCTGCATGTGCTATAAAATACAGCATTCAGAAAAAAAATATTACATGAACACAGGATTCTAACCAAGACTTCATAGTTATGTTAATATAAATATTTTATACATTCACTATTAATAAATAATGTCCCTCTATGTATCAATAATACCTCATTCACTGGATTTGTCTTCACATGGTTATAAGAATAAAATGTATCCTATCATAAGAACTCAGCTGGGTAAAACAAACCCTCAAAATCCTACAGTAATTTTAGAGATAGATTCAGTTTTCTGTGGCCTTTTAGTTCTTAAATTAACATTTAGGATTTCATTCCCACAATTAGGGTGGATTATATACACTGCATAAACTCTAGGAGATCAGTACATATCAAAGATGATTTTTATCTTGAAAGTTTTTGCCTGAAGCCAAAAGACTTTGAGCTTCCATTCTGATAACTGGATGAGTTGTGTGAGACAGGGTTGGTAAAGCCCAAGGTCCTCACAATCAGGAAAACTTTGCACAGAAAATTAACTATAGGAGAAATAAATCTTCCATTTGGAAAGCTACATCAAACAAACACAACTGTCTAAAACCTGGCTGTCAGTCAAGAGAAAATTAAATTCTCCCCTTAGAACCTCAGCACAGACTAACCTTCACACAGGTTTGCAATTGGAATTCATATTACTTACCCAGTCTCCAGGTCTGTAAATTCTGAAGTGGAGAATTTAATCTAATGCTAAACTGGATTAGTCCACTGCCAGATGACTATCAAAAAAATGCAAATTTTCTCTGGTAGAGCTCAACTTCAAAGTAGACTTCAAAGAATTTTCGCAGATAAAAATTACAAGAGAAATCAATAACTCATAAGTCAATAAGTCAGAACCTACATAAAAACAAAGCCGTCATCACCAAGAACCAGGAGACAGTAGCATTGAGACAGGGTGTTTGTGTGTGTGTGTGCATCTCAGAGAGAGAGAGAGAGAGAGGATAGATAACATAAAAATTAAAACAGACAGAAATATTGGGATTTTCATTTATTTATTGAATACTAGAGCAGTTAAATCCCTAAACAACATTTGATATTATCAGGAATCAAACAGATTTGAAAAATAACCAAATAGAACTTATAAAATAAAAAAGGGAAACTTAAAACTTATTTAAAATACCAACTAAAAGCATTAGTTTAAGGGAAAATTAGTGAACTTGAATAAACATCTCAGATAGTATCTAGACTGAAGTACAAAGGGTTAAATAGAAGGAAAATATGAAAAAGAAAATGTAAGACATGGAGGTAGTTGGGTTGATTCCACATCTTGGCAATTGTGAATAAACTACAGTATACGTACACCATGGGATACCACTCAGCCATAAAAAGGATGGAGACCTTATATCTTTTGTTACCTGGATGGAGTTAAAGCACACTCTTTTTAGTAAAGTGTCACAAGAATGGAAAAGCAAGTATCCAGTGTACTCAATACTAATATGAAACCAAGAGAGAACTACACACCTGCACAAGAGAGAAAAACACAATTAAATTCAAATGGTGGGGGAAGGGAAAGGGAAAAGGGAATAGGGGAGGGGGTTAGTAAGCGCTCACCTAGGGCACAGTGTAAGGATATACAGCTCACCCCCTGGATGAAGGGCTCAACTACAACCTGAACTTTACCTAACAAACAACATAAGCAATGTGACCTAATCATTTGTACCCTCATATTAATCTGACAGGAATTAAAAAAAGATATGGAGGTGACAGAAGAAAGACTAATATATGTATAACTGTTGGTCAAGAAATCACCAATTGGTATGAACCTAAAATTGCTCTTAAAAAGTACAGTCAAAAAAAGCAACCAATAAAGAGAAAGTGGAAAAGATGCTGTTTAAAGAAATACACTAATGCCAAAGATATTTCCCAGAGGGTTGATTTAATCCTCAGATCGAGAAAGTTCAGTGAATCCCTGAGCAGACTAAATAAAAATAAATACATATTTAAACATAAATACATCCTAGTAAAATAAAGATTATTAAAATGAATGGGAAAACCTTAAAATCAGTCAAAAAGAAAACAAAGAAAAAAGGGAGTTATTAAAAGAATTGCTGGTTTTCAAACAATAATAGAAACCCAAAGAGAATGGTTCTCTAGGTTTACTGAGAAAAAAATAATTGTCCACATACATTCTATTCACATATTTCAAGTCATTTGTAAGCAAGTAGTAATTGAGAAAATATGTTACAAAAAAGGCTCTCACTAAAGAAAATTTGCATGTGCATTCTTTAAGGTAAGGAAAAATTATCCCAGGTTTAAGAGTTAGGATGTAAAAAAGAATAGTAAGAACAATGGCAAATATGTGGGTAAATCATTTACTATATAAATTAGCAATAAAAATGACTGTCTGCCTACGGTGGGAGGTAAATTAGCTAGAATTAAAATATTCAAGAGGAATAAAGTATTATTTAAGAAGTATGAAAACTATAACACTCAAGTCATGTTTGATTCCTGCAATTACAAGAGATACAAGATATGATATATGAGATAACAAACATTACAGGCATATATTATTACAATTTTAATACAGTTTTTTCCTCTCTTAAAAGGGGTACTTTTTTTAGCACTTTCTATGTGTTTACTGGAGTGTAAACAGAAGTGTACAGACTGGAAGTGTATTGTCACAGAGGGCTCATCACTATCTTCACACGGGCTTGGCCATGGTGGGGAAGGAGGAGGGGCCGGTCTTGCCAGTTCAGGTGTGGCAGAGGTGGAAGAGGTAGAGAAGGTGGAAAGGGCAGGCAGGAGAGATAGGGACACTTGGTATAATTTTATTGTAAAAAACCTCTGCATATAGTGGACCCACATTGTTCAAAAGTCAACTGTATTCTTAGACACTTTTACTGGTATGATATGTTTTCCAATAACGTTTTACTAACAAGATTTTTAAAAGGAGTCCTCACCTTTCATTGAGTAGTTCCATGATAGGACTGACTAGATAAAGCATAATGGAGTAGATTTCTCTTTGGGTCTCTCCCATCGCAGATATTTATCCAGCAAAACACACAACTACTATATTTATTTTGTGAAGAGAAATTATTGTGGAAAATTGAAAAGGGAGCATCTGAAATACCGGCATCTGAAGCAGGTAATATTCTTTAGATACAACTGGTTTTTATAGAATGAGCAGCTGAGATTTGGGAAGCCTCAGCTAAATTCTTTGCAAGGATCATCACACCTGTCCCTACAGTTGTTTATTTCTAGACTCCCAGCTTGATGCCCTCATGGAAGTTCGGCGGATCTCATTTTATGCAGCCTTTACACCTTGGCAAATGTCAGGCATGTAAGACTCTTCCTTACTGGCATTTGTAGCAAGTAGGAGATAAGCTACAATAACTCAGACTGACTAAATTCCCCAATACCATCTGTGCTGCTGCAGCATAGAGAGATGCCATCATGTTTTAAAAAAGAAATGTGACTGGCAATGGTGTGTCTTGAGTCATGAAATGTGTGAGCTGGTCACCCAAATAAGTAGGAGAGAAAAAAATCACATGAAGCTTTCATAATTCTGAGCTATTTTCATTTGATGTCATTCCACAAATCATATGGAACTGGTGCTATAAAACTAAATACACAGCATATAAATAGATAACAGAAAAGTTTTGTGGTTTTCTGCAATAGTTGCAATGTGGGAACTGCCATGCAACATTTCTTTTACATTTTAAGCATTTTGAAAAACTAAAATTGGTTTCTGTCAATGTTTCTGTCTTTATTGACCCTATTAACAAGTACCTTTCAAGTTTCTACATACTGTTTTACTGATATATAGTTTCACACAAGCTCCAGGAAAATGAAATATGCCAGGTTCAATCCTATCTTCCAACACTCTCTCCCAAGGGTCTCTCTGTCATGTCTGCACAAATTTATGATCCAAATATCACAGGATGACTATCAATGCATAAATTGGATTAGGGTCTGGCTTTATAAGTGGAGGAAACTGTATTTTATAGCGCTTGTGGTGAAGTCAGTTTCTCTCAAGCTCTTGAATATTTGACAGCTGATTTGGGGGTAGTGGGACAAAGTGAAAACAAAGGCAAACTAAGAATAGCAATAGTTTTTTACTTTCAGAGCTAATCTCCAAATAAGTTTTAGACAAATGCCAGTGATAAGGAAGACAGAGAAAAGTAAACTTGCAATCATCCAAGAGAATGAATTCAGTACTCTCAGGAGCTCATACCGATTTCCTTCAAAATAGTAGTTCATAGCTAAGTGACTCCAAAGAAATGAAGGCAGCAGGACTTTATGTTGAGACGCCTTTATATATAATTGATATGTACAAGTCCGTGTTTTGTATTTGCCCACTGATGACAGAAAATAAAGGCTTGCTAAATCTGCAGTTGACCCAAACTTGAGAGGGCACTTAGCACGAGAAAAGACAGGAGATCAATTAATGATGGCACGTAGCTTAAGCCACAGAAGACATGCAAAGCAAAGTTCTGTAACGGCAAGGTTAGGAAGGCACAGGGCACTGGAGTGAGAGCTCTAGGTATGGTTTCCTATCTCACAGAAGCCTTCAAGACGTGCATCATTGACACGAGAGAACACTGTAAAATTCCGAAGAAACAGAAACTTATACTGATGTGGTATTAAGAAGAGACACAACTCCTTTAAGCCTCATCTTTAATGATCTCTACCAGGAAAGCTTGGGAGACAGAATGATCAACGATCTATAAAGCATTTAACATTGTCTTAGCCCCCTTATATTGCTATAAAGGAAGTACACGAGGCTTGGTAATTTATAAAGAAAAGAGGTTCATCCAATTCATGGCTCTGCAGCCTGTACAAGGAGCCTGGCAGTAGCTTCTTCCCCCAGGGAGGCCCTCAAGCAGCCTCCCCTCTGGCCAAAGGGGAAGGGGAGCAACATCATATGAAAAGAGAAACAAGAGCGAGGAGGAGACGCCGGGCTCTTTTTAACAGAATGGCACCAGCTATTAATGAGGAATCCATCTTGGTGACCCAGAGCCTCCCATCAACACTGGGAACAAGTTTCAACTTGCAGTTTGGAAAGGACAAATATTCCAACTCTATCAGCTAGTATCCTGAACACAATTAAAACTCAAATTATAGACTTGGCACCTATAGCTCAGCAGCTAGGATACCAGCCACATACACCAGAGCTGATAGGTTTGAACCCAGCCTGGGTCTGCCAAACAACAATGACAACTACAACAAAAATAGCCAGGCATTGTTGCAGGTGCCTATAGTCCCAGCTACTTGGGGAGGCTGAGGCAAGAGAATTGCTTAAGCACAAGAATTTGAGGTTGCTGTGAGCTGTGATGCCAGAACATTCTACTGAATGTTTTGTTTTGTCTCAAAACAAAAAAGAAAAAAAAACCTCAAATTATAGCTACATATATCCACCCACATAACTCTAACTCCCTATTTAACCTCATAGCCTGCCATTTCTATAAAATACTCTGGGTTTCAGGGTGTGGTGGCTCACACCTATAATCACAGGACTCTGGGAAGCCAAGACAGGTGGATTGTTTGTGCTCAGGAGTTTGAAATCAGACTGAGCAAGAGTAAGACTCAGTCTCTAAAAATAGCCAGGCATTGTGGCAGGCACCTGTAGTCCCAGTTACTCAGGAGTCCGAGGTTGACATCACAGCACCCTACAGAGGGCAACAAAGTGAAAGCCTGTTTCAAAAACTATATATATATGGTTCTATAAGTGCATTTAGAATTATTTTAATATTATCAGATCCAAATGAGTTCATCATGTATCTTCCTGTATTTATAATCCAGAGGATGGTATAATTAAAACCAAGTCTCTGTATCAATTAAGTTCAAGAAACATTGACTGTGAATCCAACATGACCTAAGAATAATTCTAAACAACTCTGATGGTTGTTTACAGTAGTCATTCTCCCTTCTTCCTCATTAATAGAGTTTCGTTAGGGACAACAATATGCCTAACTAACACAAAACAAAGCAAAACAGAAATAACTGTATTTTCTTACTTGCCTTAAAGCTTGGGATAATTCTAGTAACAAGAATAAAGTATGTGGAACTCAGTGGGCCAGTTCTCCAGTTTTGGTTGGATCAGCTCTTCTGCTTTTTGTCTTCAGTCCTTCCTCTCCTAAACTGTGTCCATCATGGCTGGAGCTCAGCTGGCATTTTTTGGTTATGAAAGAAAGACCAGAAAATAAACAGAAACCTAGGCCTTGAACTGCTGAACCAGCAACTAGACTTTATTATCAATCAGAAAAATAAAACCTTTGCTTTTGTTTCTGTGTTTCTTGTAGGCAAATGCAGTTTCTACTATACAGACATCGTTCCGTAGCTGCTCTTTCATCCTTATTTTTCCTTGGGCCCATTCATCTAAACACTAAGACCATAGTTTAATAATGTCAGTTTGTTAACGTTTATGTTTGAGTAACATTATATAATCAACTGGCCTCCAATGTGATGGAAAGCTATCAAAAGTTTCCACATGATAGAAAACTATTTAAAATGTGGGCAAGTAATTCCTTATAGAAAAGGAACTTGAGATGCTTAACTTTGAATAAGACTTCATGCCACAGTGACAGTGATGATCTTAACTGACAACATCTCTGAGTTAGGAGTTTGAATTCTACGCTGCAAACGAGAATTAAAATTACATTATCACTTAAAGACATTTCATAGGGAAACTTTAAACTTTATAAACCTTCAGTTAACCCATTTCCCTGGAAACATTTTCCCTTAGAGAGATTGGATTAAGTGGCAGGTGGGCTTTATTGACGTCAAGTCCACTTAACTCATTTGAAACAGGTCACTGATTCAAGTTGCATTTGTATTTTGGCAAAACCTTGTCATAAATCTAATCCAAAGGACCTTATTTACACAATTTACTTTTGAAGTCCATAGAAATCAGCAGGAGATTTACTTATGTTTCTCTTAGTGTTCAGTAATGAATAAATGTTACCAATCTTTAGTTTATTAATTTGTTAACTGAGTAAGACTGTCATCCATCTACCAAAACTCAAGCTGTGAAATATAACAGTAATAAAATCTGTATCATTGCTTCATAAACCAAAAAATGTAGCTGTAATTTTCAAATCTTCTAACCTTGAGGTGGGGGGAGTAATCTGCAAAGCTTTGCTAGCCTCTTTAATAAAAATGAAACCATATATATATTTTGAAATCATTCCTTAAATCACTGAAGAGATTACATTTTTAGATATACTTTAAATAGAAGAAAGGAAGTAGCCATGCATTTTTAGTTAATAGCAAAAACAAAGTAACTGCCCACTTCCTCTTTTTTTTTTGCATTGGGTGTAACTCTGTTTTTTCTCCACCACAGGGGCCTGGTGCTCTGAAATCCAAAGCCAGGTGTTTTCATGATTATGACACGTCCCATGACATTTATTCAAAAAAATCAATCTGGCTTTTAAAGCATTGGAATCAGGGTCTTGTGAAAAGAGGAAACCTTAGCAAGGCTTTGGCCAACAAAGTCACTTTGATTTTTTTTTCCAAAAAAATCTTCTGAGAAGCTTTATCTGAAAATGGATCTGGGTAGTTACACTTCAAAGGCAAAGGGCATCGAAGAGGCGTTCTATTAACAGCGGGGTTATCTTCTGTAGATTTTATTTTAGTCCCTTGAGACTTTGAATATAATCAAGTTATAGAGTTAATACTGAACAAAATTTAATCTTGTCTTGTCATAATCAGACTCAACTTATGCAACAGGACACTTGGAGATATAGGGTAAAAATATGACCTTGGCAGAGGCAGTGAGGGCAGCTATAGATGTGCATAACACCTTCCAGAAATAGCTGAGTTCTAAAGTGCAAAACAAGGTAGGTCTTATTCTGGTTTTGTTTTTCTCCCAATAAATTTCTTTACATTCAGGTAGAACTTAAGATATACTCTACTTTGGGAACAGCCAGTAGGTCATTGCATTCAGACCCTTATGGACTCAACTCAAACAATTTAAGATTATTGTCAGTAAGTAAAATATAGATTAGTGTGCAGAAAGCATGGTAAGAAGATACAGGGCCAGTCTTTACTCAAATCAGCTGTGTTAACTTGGACAAAGCACATTTGATTCTCTTAAATTCAGCTTCTAATATCTGTGGAATAGAATGCTCAATGAACACCAAAGAACTCAACTATCTGAAAGGCTATTTACATACGTGTATATGGTGACTATTTTCCATGTGATCAGCAGTTGCCTAACTGCCATAGTTTCCAGAGAGCTTTTTACAGCTGCATATTCCAAGTCTACTCAGAAACATCCTGGCATACTAAAACGTCTATATATTTTAAAGCTTTACATTATGTAGTTCAGCCAAGTTTGTAAACCACCACAATTACATTTTGAGTTAATTGAGAACAGGAAATGGTGTTTGATCGTCTTTGAATCCCCTGTACCTAGCACGGATGTCTGAGAGTAGGTTCTATTTAAGTGAATCCTAAGTGAACAATATACAAGGGAATGAAAAGATGATAAAAACACTCTTTATTACTGTTACAGGCTGAGTTGTTTCCTCCACCAAATTAATAAGTTGAATTCCTAATATTGAGAACCTTAGAATGTGACTGTCCTTGGAGACAGGGTCTTTAAAGAGGCAACTAAGTTTAAATGGAATTGTTAGGCTAGGCCCTAATGCAATCTGATTGCCAAGGTAATACGAGGAAGAGATTTGAACACAGAGAGACATCAGGAAATTATGTGTACAGAGAAAAAATCAAGGAAGGACGCAGCAAGGTGGTAGCCATGTGCAAGCTAAGGAGGCCTTGGGAGAAAGCAGACCTGTCATCACTTTGATCTTGGACTTCCAGCTCCAGAACTATGAAAAAGAAATTTCTGTTGTTTGATCTACCCAGTCTGTTTTGTTAAGGAACCGTTAGCAAACTGATACAGTTAGCAAAAATAAAAACACAATTTAAAAAAGATTTAAAAACCTTAAACATGTATTAGAATTTGCTAAAACCAGGTAACATTAGTCATTTCAATGTGAGACAATGACATTAATACTTTGCCCACAAACACACAGCCAGTAAATTTCAAGGTGAGGGTTCAAATACAGGTCTACCAGGTTATGTAATTATATCTCAAACTGTTTACCCACTGTGCCACAGCACTGAACTGTGTTTATTTAATTAGTAATAAACCCAGAATTGTAACTGCTTTCTATAAAGGAACTCAATCTTTAAAAAAGATGAAGATGGTTTATTTAAAAACAGTACGCTTTTCTAATCACATAACTGTTAAATGCATAGCAATGTCTTCTGTATTAGGTCCTCATCTGCTAAGTTATAAGGTAAATATATTCAAGGCAGAAGTAAGATCCAAGGGAAATTCATGCAAATGCACTACCACAGTTTCATGGTTTCACAAATGATACACATGGCAGGCTGTAATGACCACAAGAAACAGTTCTATAACATAAAATTTTCAAATGTATTATTGATTTGGAAATTTTGCATAACTCATGAAAACAAATGAGACAAAAACAAATAATAGAATATGTGTTTTGTGTCTATTCTTAAACAGAAATAAGCATTAAAAATAAACTAGAGCAGAATGTTTTGTCCTCATTTGTTAACTAGTTTATGTAAGGTACAAATCTATATAATAAGGTATTAACGAGCCCATATCTTTCAAGGCCATAGGTATTTCCGTAAATTAATTCTCACACTGCAAAAATTAATGTACACTTAAATACTCTAAAGTATAAACTCAGAAGTAGTTTCCCCCTCCCCTAAAAGAGTCATGATAGAAACAATAATAAATACTATTTGGAACTTCAGATCTTCAGAAGTCAGACAAAATATTAAATCTAAAATATTTTTGTAAACATCTGTAGACGTATCCTACAAACACAAGTTAAAAATGCTAATGATACCTACTCAAATGGAACTGATTTTACCCAAAGCCACACAGGCAGATATTTTCAAATGGTAGTCCAAACAAAAGAGTTCAAAGACACACTAAAATAATCTAACAAATGCAGCATTTTGATCTATATATATATATATATATTTTTTTTTTTTTGAGACAGGGTCTCACTCTGTCACCCCAGAGTGCAGTGGCATCATCATGCCTCACTGTCACTGCAACCTCAAAATCCTAGCCTCCTGTGATCCTGTTGCCTCGGTCTCTGGAATAGCCAGGACTACAGGTGCATGCCATCACGCCCAGCTAATTTTTTTTATTCTTTGTGGAGATTGGTCTCCCTCCTGGCTTCAAGCAATCCTCCTACCTCGGTTTCCCAAAATGCTGGGATTACAGTCATGAACTACAGGGCCTGGCCTCTGATATCTCTTATAGAATAAGACTGCAGAGTTTTAACAATATGAAATTAAAGCATCCCAATTTCTTCTTACTAGAGAACTTTATTGCCATTGTCTTCTCCAGAAACATAAGGAAAAAAAAAAAATGATTGCTCACATCACCTTGGCAAAACCTGTGTCCTGGAGAGTTTTACAAACTGGAGCTTCCTTGTACAGTCACTCGGCTTGGCCACTGCCCAGTTCTTGAGAGTGCCATTCATATAGACTGGAATGTGAATCTCACTCTCTTGGAGTCACAACACTGCTTCTCACTAAGAAGTAACATATTTACTCTAAATTTCCTTACTAAGAAAAAACCAGTCGTATCCTCTCATCCATGGTGTATTACTGTGCGATCTTAAAGTGTGAAAAAAGGCAGCAGCAATTAAGCAATATGCAGGCAGAAATATGAAAACATGCTGAAGAAAGAAGGAGAAAATGACTTCAATTCCTTCCATGTTGTGACTTCTGTGCTTATATTCCCAGCATATACACTTCCCACTCAATCAACAAATAATAACAGCACCCACCAAGAGGGCTGTGATAAGCAAGATTCCTCTTGGGAGTATAAAAAAAAAAAAAAGATGTTATAATCACATTCTCATTGACCGAGGAGTTTACTCTGTCTCAAAATTAAAACTTTTTAATGAGAAATTTAGATGTAATATGAACATCTTTCTAAAAATTTTTTAAGAAACTATCTCAAGTTTTTTGTCAGAATAACTAATCCCAATTTCTTTATTTATAAAAGATTTAGGCTGTCTGGACTCCACTGTCTGCTTTTTAACCATTTGTGAATGATCAGAGTCGCTGCTTTCAACCTAAGTGATGACTTTGTTCCATGATGTACTAACTCATTATCTCAGAGTCTGCTCAAGTTTGTGGGACACTTTGCCAAAACATGATGGCAGCTGGCAGGTGTGCTTTCAGGATGAATGGACTACTTCTCTACTTTCATTTCTTTCTTTTGCTGTTGGACTGTCAGGGGCTATGACTTGCTGTTCAGAACATTACGACATCCCTCGTCCCTGACTGATGTCATCCTCAAATCAAATACAGATTTAAAATTGGACAAGAAAGCCTGATAAAACTCTATACAAAAAGAAAGTTTTTTAAAAATATACTTATTAAATGAAATTATGTTAAATTAAAAAAAAGAAAGGTTTTCCATATGAAGTATTAGATTTTGAAGAGAGAGAACAGACTTAATGACATCTTAGCTGCCTACTCATCCTCAAAAAAACCTCTTTCTCCTTTTGTTTTGGCTTCATTCTTTGGAAGAGGTAACTTCACCCTTGCTCCCTATTTGCAGATTAGTAGAAGGTGATATTTTCAGCTACTTTGAGCAGCACATATCTGGGACATTCACATGGTCAGTCTATTTTACCAGAGATTTAAAAGTCCAAGGCCATGACCTACTTCCTCTTTATTTCCTATACTTAAAGGTAAGAAGATCTTTCCCTTATAAGTTGTCCTCACTAAGCAGACCTATTTGACTGATGGTAGAATTGGATCTGCAGATCCAGATCCATCTCTCCTCGTTCAGACATGCCTGAACAGATGAGTCAGTATTTTGTTCAGGAGCAGATAGCAACTTTCATTTACTCCAAGGCTTAAGGCCAAAGCTTCCCAGAGAAGCCCTGGAAGGGGGATAGAGGGAGACCGGGAAGGGTAACAGGTGAAAGAAGAAAAAAAGAGTGTTGCTGTTATCATGTGCTTTTACATTAATTAATAAAGCTGATATTTCATTTCCTTTTGCCTATGATTTCTTGTATATCTAGTTCCCTTGACCAAGAACTCCAGTGGGAAAGGACTGAGTAGGTTACCTCCAGGTAAAAGAGGCATTCCTATAGAATCATCATGGAGAACAAATAGAGGATTGTTGAGAGGAACCTATAATTTAAATGGTATTCCTAAACTTAAAGTTGACAAGATGGTGAAAAAGAACACTTTTCATTTGGAAGAAATGCATTTAAATATCTCCACATTAATAATTTAATACTAGCCACTTATAAAGAATTCTAAGCAGTAAATATGACATTAAATGTACACATCCATAGAATATTAAACTTCAAAAACATGAGATAAATATATAACCAATGTGAAAAAATATCTATTCCTACTTACTCATTGCAACAATTTTTGGTTTTTGAAGAAGCTAGTGACATAACCTCAATAGCAAGTTAGAAAATCTAAACACTATACTTGGAGACTAATTTCAATGATTTGAAAAATACAGAGCATATAAAAAAGATGAGTTATTTTCCTGAACTAAAAAAAAATTAAAATGTTATGTGTTTATGTTAAAACACTTAACATTTTTTTATTTTTTATTTTTGGAGACAGAGTCTTACTCTTTCACCCTGAGTAGAGTGCCATGGTATCAGCCTAGCTCCCAACAAACTCAAACTTTTGGGCTCCAGCAATTCTCTTGTCTCAGCCTCCCAAGTAGCTGTGACTACAGGTGTACATCATCACGTGGAGCTAATTTTCTATTTTTAGCAAAGAAAGGGTCTCACTCTTGCTC
Organism: Galagoides demidoff; assembly: GCA_963574575.1. Lineage (NCBI taxonomy): Eukaryota > Metazoa > Chordata > Mammalia > Primates > Galagidae > Galagoides > Galagoides demidoff. The sequence continues at coordinate 35,304 of CAUYQV010067223.1, forward strand.
AGGCTGGTCGAGAGCTCCCCAAGCTCAAGGGATCCTCCCTAGGCCTCCCAGAGGGCTGGGATTATAAGCATGAGCCGCTGTGCCCGACCAAAACACTTCACAGTTTTGCTAAAATTTCTGTTAAATAGACTTCTCCTCACTGTGACCCAATTTCAAAATGAACATGAGACTTGCTACAAAGTCTGCTGTTGCCACTGTGAAATAAACCCCAGGTGTTCTCCAGCTACCTTGGGGGAAAATCCTATACTCTCCATTTTTGGAATTTGCCCAGAACAATATGAAAGAAAAGTAATAGAAGGATACCTTGACTCAGGAACTCTCAAAGCTATCTTTAAAGAGTTACCCTTAATACATGACTTAAGCACTCTGTTTCATGACTAGCTTCACTTTAGGTTATTTGAGGAGAATGGAGACCCGGCATCCAAACATCATTAGCCTATTTGAGTTTGGGGGGGGTTTCATTTTTTACATGTCTTTAGTGAGAGACATGGTTTGGACTTTATGCGATTCTCATTCTCAGAAATGTATGCGTGGTCTTTGCCCAGGTTCACTCAGCCCAACCCTACACATCCCAACTTAAAACTGAATTTAATGCACTTCATTTTTTTCACAATTAATTGGCATCTACTTTGAGGACTGTCCTGGCTTCACTATCATGTGAATATCTCAGGTGTTACAGGTTAAATTGTATCCTCAGCCCCACACATATTCTGACACATTCTACTGTGTACACTAAGTGGAAAAATCCTATTTCTAGAAACCATTTCTATTTCTGATCCTTTGCCAATAGCCACACTCCCTGAAGACTTTCACATAACGTTTTTAGGTATAACTATTGATCCCAGCTAAAGTGCATTCCTCTGGACTAAATTGCTGCCAAGTAGAATTTTGGTAATCACTACATTGGGCATCCACAAGAAGGACATGGATGTTCTCTGGGTAAGTGAGTTCCAGTGTCGTAAACACTGACCTGTAAAAACTTGTTTTATTTTCCTTCCCAAACCTATTTAACCTTTGAGAATAGCCAATAGTATGGTACCTGAAGTTTTCTGTGTATTATTCACAGATCAAAAATGGCTGAACTGAAATTTTCTACATCTATATGAATTATTCAAAATAGAATTAATAAATATTTCTTAATACTTCAAAAGCTTGTCTAACAATATCTGTCAATTTTTCAGATTTTATGCTTCTCTTATATCACCACCAAAAGAGTTCCCTAATCCGTGGGGGTTACAACCATTGTTATGAAGCCAAACTGTGGCCATTATATGTGACTTAAATTTCCATTTTATTTCTTGGTGTTTTCAATTTGTTGAGTCAAAAGAGTAATACAGTCCATTAGAAATGTCTCACAAATCCAGGAAAAGTTCTGAGGAGAACTGATATAAACAGTTGAGTATTTTTATCTTGGAGTCTGATTAAGAGTATTCATAATAGTTAATATTTAATGTTTTTTTTCATGTATTTTATCAGGACTGAATAGAATACACTTTCAATTGGATACTTAAAGGAAAATACCAGTTCTTGAATCCATTCTGCCTAACCCAAGGTAGTCTATTTTTATATGTTGTCCCAAAGTCACTCCTATAAGTATGAAGTAATTAATTGCAATCATTAGTTATGACCAACAAGTAATATATATAAGATAAATAAATCAATGAATGTTAATTGTGTCTAAACTTCTACTGACTTAGTTTCTCATTTAATAAAGTGTTGTTTCTATTATTTCAGGGAATGTAAATATGTGTGTTTATTTTTCAAGTATGTGTTAACTCTCCCAAGTATAAAGAACAATGATTCAAGATAATGTTAAGTGCTAGATCCATGGTTATTATATACTAAAGAGGGTATAAAGCAGAGTAATTAAACTTCCTAATTACAAATTATTTATTTAAACCTATTTTTCTTAATGAAAACTATATACATATATGTGTGTATCTATGTACATATTGACACTTAGAGTAACAGATATCAGGAAACTATAAAACGTGCTGATAAATTCCCAGGGTAAGCATTGCCTATGTGGAAAAAAACTCATAGAAAGATTTGGCTTGCCTGCAAATAAAAACTATATTAAGTGTAAATAGATAAACTCTCCAAAAGAAGTTAACAGAATTGATTTTTGAAGAAACATGATTCTGCCTACAAAAGTCATATTTATATTCAAAGACAAAAAAGTTAAAAATAAAAAATGGAAAAAAGACATATATCACATACCATGCAATTAGTAACCAAAAGAAAGCTGGAGAGGTATTATGTGTTTCAAACAGAATAGACTTTACAGCAAAAGTTTTTATAAAAGACAAAGAAATGTTTTATAATAATAAAAGCTTCAATAAATCAATAGTTATAAACATGTATGCATCTAACAACTGAATCCCAGAACCCATGGAGCTAAAACTGATAGAATTAAAGGGAGAAACAAATAATTTAACAATGATAGAGATGTTAACACCACACTTAAATAACAGGAAGAACCCCTAGGCAGAAGATCAAAATGAAAAGACTAAACAAAACTAGACCAATAGATGACTGTAAAACATTCCAGTCAACAGCAACAGAATACACTTTTTTCTCAAATGAACTTGGAACATATTCCACATTATATTACATGGCAGAGATAAAATAATCTCAATAAATTTATAAGTATTAAGATCATACAACCTGTCTGACCCCAAGCAATTAAATTAGAAACCTACAACAGAAACAAATTGATGAGTTCACAAACTGGCAGATTTTTAAACATCTTCCTAAATAGCTTAAGGGTCAAGGAAGAAATCATTAAAAAGTAGGAAATACTTTGAGATAAAACAAACAAAGAAATACACTAAAACATATTAGATGAAGGAGTGCTTTATGTAAAGGGAAATTTATAACCTTAAACATAAATCTTGAAAAAGAACTCCCACTCATAAAAACTCAACCCAGATGGTTTCACTGCTGATTTCTATCAAACATTAAATATTAATAAACTGAATGAACAACATAAAAAAAAATCTTTACACCATGACCAAGTAGAATTTATCCCAGTAACATAAGGTTGGATTAAAGTCTGAAAATTAATCAATGTTATAGATTACATTAATAGAATAAAGGACAAAAACCCCAGAGTCATTTCAACCAATACAAAAAGGAGACTTGACAAAACCCAATATCCTTTTTTGACAAAAAAGAGCTAAGAATCAAAGGGACCTTTCTTAACCCAATAAAAGGTGTGTACAAAAAAATCTCAGATAATATCACACGTGATGGCAAAACACTTGTATTCAGCATTGCATTAGAAGTTTCAACCAGGAGTTAATTATGCAAGAAAAAGAAATAAAAAGCATCCAAATTGGAGAAAAACAAGTAAAACTATCTCTGTTTTCAGATAATATGACCATGATGGTAGAGATTCCACTAAAAAATGTCATACCTCACAAACAAGTAAATGGATACAGAATCTACTAAAAAATGCTATAACTCATAAACTTCAGTATGTTTGCAAGATTCAGATCAATATACAAAAAGTAGTTGTTATTTCTATACTGTAGTAATAAACCAAAATATAAATTAGGGAAAAAAATTCATGTCAATATAAAAAAATATTTAGAAATAAATTTAATAAAGGAGGAACAATATTTTTACAAGGGCAATTACAAAACTTTGAAAAATATATATTTGAGTCTAAATAAATGAAAAGATGACCTGTGTTCCTAGATCATAACACTTAATTTTGTTAAGGTGGCAATACTTTCAAACTGGTATTAACACTCACCTAAAATCCCTACCACAATGCCAGCTTCCTTCTTTGTAGACACTCACAAGATGATACAGGCATCTTGGAAATTCACAGAACACAGAATAGCCAAAACAATCTTGAAAAAGAACAGTTGGAGGACTCACACTTCACAATTACAAAACTTACTACAAAATTATAGTAATCAAGACTATCCTGTAGTACTAGCATAAGAGTAGATATATAGTTCAATAGAACATACTTGAGAATATTGAAATAAGCCTTAAATGTGTAAACAATTGATTTTGACAAAATTACCAAGACAATTCAATGGGGGAATAATCACCTTTTAACAAGTGATGTTGGGACAACTGGATAGCCACAGGAGCTAAAAGGAACCTGGAACTCCTACTGAACCATATGCAAAAATTAATTCAAAACAAATCCTAAATGTTTAAGAGTATAACTACAAACACTTAGAAGAAAACATGAAAGTCTTTGTGATCTTGGCATAGGCAACATCTTCATAGGTACTATATACCTGTGTATAACAGTACCAGTATAGTTAGATATTTTTTCCTTATTTTTTAAAGCCAACAAATAATACTTATCTTTTAACTAGAGTATATTCATTTATATAAATATGTGTCTGTTGATGTATTTAGTTTTTGTTATCTCATCTTGCTATTATTGTCTTTCTATCTTATTATTTCTTAATTCCTGAATTCTTATTTCTCCCTATCCTTGAAATTAAGCATATATTTTAATTATTCTATTTATATTTATTAATGTTTTAGTTACACATACATACTTTTGTATGACTTGTCACCGTCAAGATTGCAATATGCCTTATTTTCTTATTACAGTAAATCTTAAATTATTACCATAGCCACTTTCTAAATAATTCAAGAACCTTAAATTGTGAAGCCCTGCTTTCCCCAGTTACCTCTAAGTAACTTAGAAGTCCTATTATATATTTATCTTTGTGGCTTCAGTTAGTGTTCTTCTATATTTACCCACATCAGTTCTTTTCATTTCTTCCTGAAATTCTATGCTTACCTTCTGGAATAATTTTCTTTTAGCAGGAAGAACTTTATTTGGTATTTTTTGTACTGTTAGTATGCTAGCAATGAATATTTTCATCCTTGTTTATCTGAGAATGTATTCCATGAATTTTTAAGCAATTTTTTTCTTGATATAGAAATCTAGGTCGGCAAGTTTTTGTTTGCCATCATGCTGTAAAAATGTTTTCTCATTGTCTTCTGTCTTTGACAGTCTGTTAAAATGTGAGTAATTAATCTTTCTGTTTATCCATGAATTCAGTGGTTCACTTCTCTGGATGCTTCTAAAATTATCTTTGGTATCTGTAATTATCATCAATTTGCATATTGTGTGCCTAGGTGAGTTTTTTTTTTTTTTCCCTCCACTTGGGGTTCACTAAAATTTCTAAATCTGAATTTTATCAGTTCTGGAAAATTCTCAACCAACATCCCTTTCAATATTGCTGTGTCATTCTTTCCTTTCTCTAGTATTCCAGCTCCCTAATGTTTATACCATCTGATTGTTCACCAAACAGTTTCTTGTTTTTTTAAATTATTTTTCCTTCTGTATTTGATTTTGGGTATTTTCCATTGATCTGTCTACTAAACCTATGTTCTGAGGTCTCTAGTCTATTGTTAACCTGGCCTGATAAGTTCATAAATTCAACATAGGTAGAATATCCATTCATAATAGAGTCTGTAATAAGAAACTCTATTATAAAATTCTCCATCTTTCTTTTTTTTTGGCTATTGCCCTCATCTTTTAATATATCAGTTATACCTGAAATTCATATTTTTTAATCCCATCATCAAATCATCTATACATCTGCTTCTATTGTCTATTTTTCTTTTGATTTCCTTGCCCTTCAACATATTTCTTAATTTTTCATTTATATATGAAATATTTATTTAAAGAAGAACATAGAGGATAAGTTAAAAAATTTTTCCCAGAGCAAATTCATCTTTTATGCCATTAGGAAGACAATTTTAAGTGTGAAATATTTAATTCAATAGGGAACTAAATTGGATCAGGAATGTTTTATGTTTTTGGTATGACCCACCACATCTTTGGATTTAAATGTCTCAGGGTATGATCTATAGTAGGTTTGTTTAAGGCCTTTTCCTCTAACCAGATTTTGTTGCTTTAAAAATGAGATAATATATGAGATTACATTCTGTCTTTATAGCCCAAAATTAAACTTAAATATATAGATGTTATAATTTTTAACATTAACCCATTAAACTCTCACAATAACCATGAGATAATTATTATTTATAATTTCTCTTTTGCCTATAAGGAAACTGAACAGAGTCATTAATAAACTTTCTCAAGACCACTTATTTCATTAGTGGTAGACCTGACATTTGAATAAAGGAAGCCTAGGTCTAGAGACCATATTTTTAATCATTAAACACCCATTACTGCCCTTCACAAGTACTCCAAATGTTCAAAAATAGGAATTGGTTAAATAAATGTACTTTTCTATGAAATATTATGTAATCATTAAAATTACCATGTGAATCTATATATTCAGGTATATGAAATGACATTATGTTGTTAAGTGAAAAAAGAACAAAAAATATAGTATGATCCAATTTTTATAAAATAAAAATGGTGTGCTAGATGTATTTAAGCATATGTATGGTAAAGATATATGTGAACATTTTAAAAATATGAAATAACATACATGAAACTTGTAATGATAGTTATTGGCAAGCAAAGTTTTACTGGTGACCTTTAACTCTCTTCTTTATTATCCCAATTTTTATTTTCTCCTTTTTTTTCTATTTAACAAGCACAGACTATTTTTTATTTGTAAAATAAAATCCTTTTAGATATACCGCAATAAAAAATAGGCAGATTAAAAATAATCTAGTATTTTCCTCAAAAGATATCAAGTAAATAAAGACTAATAACTGGAGTTGTCTTTCCAATACCAATCTGAGTTGTAATCGATGAATAGTGTTTAAAAAACTCTATGATTTTGGCTCTTTTATTTTCTTGAAGTATAGCTGAGAAAGATTGAGTTATTAAATCATTCATTCTATACAATAAATATTTAATTTTCTTCTTAAAATTTTTTTCATTTCACTCCTACTTTATAATGAAATTGAATCATGATTACATACATGACAGTGTCTCAAGATTTTATAGATTTTTTGATGGCCTTTAACTACAATGCATAAAAAATTTATTTTCAATCCTCAATCATCATTTTCAATTTTGTCTTAATCTCTGCATTTTATCTTTCATATATGAATCACAACTCCTTGCTAAAGATGTATAATAGGTTATTACCAGAGATCAAAATGACCTAAATATCCAAGTCACTGGTAATTGCTGTCTCTAAATATCTAGGCTCCTTTGATCATTTATGTCCTGTATCTGACAAAAATGAATGCTGAGAAAAACTGAACAGCATAGCTGTGTTGGGCAAAGCGTTATTTTAAAAGTTTATAATTAGTTTTAAGTGTCTTTTCTGCATCTTAATATAATAGTCTATGAAAACAAAACAATAAAGATTATTCATTAAATATCTGTCTCTTGTTAAGTTACTGTGTTTACTAAACATGTATCTCACTCTTCTTTTGCAAAATAGGGAACTGAATCAGAGATGTGAATTGCCCCACGCTCCAAAGAAACTAGAAAGTGGTAGCTCTGGGCTGCACACTCAGAGACAGTCTCTAGACCAGTGGTTCTCAACCTTCCTAATGCCGCCATGTATTTTCATTGTTACAAAGGAGTCACAACCCACTGCTCTAGACTGAGCTAGAATTATCAATTGCTGTTTTCCATACAAAAATAGTTTCATGTAAACTTACTGGGGAAAATATAATTAAGAATTAAACAGAATCCAGCTGTTTTAAGAATCACAAATGGTAAATATCATTTTAAAAATTTTTGACAACTGCATTCTATTTCTTACTAAACCATAACTGGCAGAGGGAGAACAGCACAAATGTAAAAAGTAAAAATCATTTCTCAAGCTTTTCCCTAAATTATTTTGTGATCAATGGGGCTTGTAAATAATGTATTAGTTCATGAAAGTCGACTAGAAACTAGAATATATGCAAATATGTTTTATTTGTTCAAAAGGAATAACAGAAATAAATGTGTCTCAATATTTTTGGAAGCAAAGTTTACGCAATCTTCATTTAAAGACTCACTTTCTGGGCAGTGCCTGTGGCTCAAAGGAGTAGGGCACTGGCCCCATATGCTGGAGGAGGCAAGTTCAAACCCAGCCCTGGCCAAAAAAACCTGCAAAAATAAATAAATACTTACTTTCTTGGTTTAGGCCAAAGCTATGGCCATTTATACAGATTTGTTCACAAGTGAAATCCACCTAATAATACTAAGAGAATGATTTACATTTTTGAAAGTCAGGTACATGATTTTTTTTTTCTTTGAGATAGAGTTGCACTCTGGCACCTTTGGTAGAGTGCCATGGCATCATGGCTCACAGCAACCTCCAACTCTTGGACTTAAGTGATTCTCTTGCCTCAGCCTCCCAAGTAGCTGGGACTACAGGTACACGCCACAATGCCCAGCTATTTTTTGTTGCCACTGTTGTTTTAGATGGCCAGGGCCGGGTTCGAACCCACCACCCCGGTATATGGGGCCAGCACCCTACCCACTGAGCCACAGGCAACACCCA
>CAUYQV010067226.1:0-40851 GCA_963574575.1 Galagoides demidoff
GATGGGCATTTAGGCTTCTTCCATGACCTAGCAATTATGAATTGGGCTGCAATAAACATTCCAGAGATGTTGGCATGGTTGTGGAGAAAAGGGAATAAATGTCAATTATTGAAATTACTTCATGTTGTGTGTTTCCCTAGGCCAGTTTGTAGTGTCCATCCTCTCTGTCCTTATTTTGTTGGTTTAAATCCAATTGTATCTGCAAATAAGATTGAAACCCCTGCTTTTTTATGATTTCCATTTGCCTGGATTATTGTTTTTCATCCCTCCCCCCACAGTCTTATTTTATCCCTTGAGGTTGGTTGTGTTTCTTAGAGACAACAGATATTGGGCCTGAGATTTTGTATACATTCAGCTAGCCTGTGCCACTTTAGAGGGCAATTCAAGCCATTCACATTTATTGAATGAATTAATAGGTATAGTGCAGTTTTGGTCATCTTGTTTTTCATAGGTCCAGAGCTATTTTTATCCCTTTTGCCATTGTAGAAGCTAGGCTTTGTTTTTTTAATTTCTGGATGTGTTTATTTTAGTGATGGACCATTGTGCTGGTCATTATGAAAAATAAGTCTGAGTACTTCTTATACAGCTGATCTACTTTTGGCAAATTTCCTCAACATTTGCATGTCAGTAAAATATTGAATTTCTCCATCTCAAATGAAACTCAGTTTAGCAGGATCTAGGATTCTGGGCTGAAAATTGTTTTGTTTACGTAGGTTAAAGGCCAATGACCATCCCCTTGTGGCTTGAAAAGTTTCAACTGAAAGATATGTGGTCATCCTGATATTTTTTTCCTTCTTACGAAGTTTAAAGGTAAATGATCATCCCCCTCTGGTTTGAAAAGTTCCAGCTTAAAGATTTGCAGTCATCTTCATATTTTTTCCTTTGTAGGTAAAACTTCTCTTACACCTGGCTGTTTGCAGCATTTTCTCCTTCATATTGACTTTGGCAAAGTTTATTACAATGTGTCTAGGAGATGCTTTGTTTGGAGTCATGCTTGGGTTCTGAAACTATCTACTATCAAAATTTCTGTGCCTCTCACAATGCTTAGGGATTTCTCCACCACAATGTCTTGGAGTACACCATCAGTGCTTTTAAGACCTCTTCTCCTTCAGGAATCCCTACAGTTCAGATGTGTGATCTTTTAGAATAATACCATAACTCTCTCAGGGAATTGAAAGAGACATTCTAGGAACTTTGAAACACAGTAGAGATCCTCAGTCATAGAGTAGAACATGAAGAAGAAATAATTTCAGAAATTGAAGACAAGACTTTTGAACTATTCTAAGCATTCAAAGGGGCAGAAAAAAAGAACATATAAAGAGTTCAAATTTTCACATTATCATAAAATATAGAACAGGAAAAATATGTAAAAAGAGTGAAAAATAGAAATAGAAGTTATGAGTTTTGAAAAATGACTAGATCCATTAGAAAAACAATAAGAGAAATTTTAGAAATGAAAAATCAGATTAGAAACAAAAAATATATACATGAAATTGCACCCAGATAAAAAGGTTAGTAAATGACAAACTAAATATGAAGAAATTATCCAGTATATAGCAGAGAAAAAGATAAGAAAAATATAATACAGAATTTAAAAGACCATGTAGGAAGAGCAGGATGGCAAACCTATGTCTTTTTCAGGGATTATTATGAGAAATACAACCTATGAATGTTCATGACTCACAAAAGTTTCAGCTGAAAGATATGTGGTCATCCTGATATTTTTTTCCTTTTTAGGAAATTTAAAGGTAAATGATCAGCCTCTTCTGGTTTGAAAAGTTAATTTCTTGGTTCTCTGACAGAATAGACCTGTGGGGCATCTCTACATGAGATGGAGCAGATCTGTGGGGTGTGGGGCTCACGTGCACAGGCTGGAGTAGCCAAGGGGAGGGGTACGTGGGCATAGAAATAAGGGGATCTATGGCAAGCACAGGAAATATATGTTCATTTTTATTAAGGTATAAATGAAATTAAATATTTCTTTAAATATTCATGTAGAAAACAAATCATAACACTAATACCAGTATTTGTCACCAGGAAACATGACTCTGATCTTTATAATTTTTACAGTGCCACAGATATCTCAATATACTGTTTATGCTAATCATTATTCAGAAACTATGCTGCTGAATACTGGGGCTTCATTTTATCATGGTAGTTAAGATGTAAATATATTGATATTTCACAAATTCATTTGCTTTCTTTTGTAGTCCTTTATTTCTTAACCAAGCATGTAAGAATATATGTATTTCGGTTTGGGGCCAAGATGGCAGACTAAAAGCAGTTGGCATAACACCACTCTCATGGACAGGTTTGGAAGTAGTGAATAGATATCTAGTTTAGGATCAATCATCTGAGCAAGAGCTCTGCGAATCCATGGAGAGGAGGCAGGTGTGAAGTGAAGAAGATAGAAGTGGGATGAGCTGCTCATCAAGACCGGAGATAATCAGGGAAGTTGCCCATATGTGGGAAAGGAACAGATGAGAAAATCCCAGGCTCCACGCTTCCGCTGAGGAAACTCCAACAGAGTGTGGGAAGGTCCCTAAACTCAGCAGGCCTCTGGACTGATACAGAGGTCTGACTGGTAGGCTGTGCAGCTACATTCTTACAGAGAGAAGGGATAGCTGGCTTGTGAGCTCTGGGCGTGTGGCTATCACCTCAACCTCAGAGTGCTTCTTTTGTCTATGAATTAGATCTGTGATTGCTACCTCACTCTTGCCAAATGAGGAAGGAATAGGGACTCATAGCACTTGTGTTGCCCTGTGAGCATGTAGGTTCAATCCCACTGGTGCTTCCACCACTGCCACGAGGGACCCTGTGCAGAGTAGGAGACCATGGAGCTGGCACCCACTAGGTTACCCACCTAGGTAATCTACTTAATTGCACTTCCCACAGTACCTAGGTGGAACACACATCCATAGCCCTGGGTGCTCACTGCTCACTGCCAGGGAAGCTGTCTGAAAGGCCCTGAGTGGACTGAAAACCAGTGCAGCTCTGACCTTTGGCTCTGGAGCCCTGCACACCATGGACCCGTGCCATCATGCATGGTGCACTGGGAACCATGTTCTGCACATGTCCTGCTATGCCCACATACCCTACCCCTTAGCTACCCCAGCCAGTGCATGTGAGCACCACATCCTGCAGATCTGCTCCATCTCATATACAGATACCCTGCCCCACAGATCTATTCTGTCAGAGGTCTCTGCTCCACTGCTGGCCTCCTTAGCATTAGGAGCCTGCTCCACCCCCTGCCCTTAGGACCTTCAGGGATGCCATTTCCTGGGCCCTGGCTATGTCATACCCACACCCAGTGTCAACCTCACCTCCTGCACATGCCTGGCACTGTGGCTGCCTTGCCTGCACACATGTGTGCCATGCTCAGTGGGCCTCCTCCATCCAGTACACACACACTGTCTTATTGGCCAGCCCCATCTTGGTAGCCCAGCAGCAACCATAGGACAACAAGAGAAACACGGCAAAGCAGCAGAAGTAAATGCTGACAGTGCATCCTCCCCTCTCCTGCCTGGTCAAGTCTCCAAATCCAATCTTCATCAAGCAACAGAGGTCCCAGCAGTGAGGAACAAGTGTACCATATCTGATATCTGTTTTGAGCAGAAAGAAATGGCTCCAGATGAGAAGGAATTAGCATAAAAACTGGCAACATGAAAATAAAGGCTATCTCAACACCCCCAAAGGATCAAAATAGCTCTCCAGTAATGAACTCCAACTAAAAGGAAATTCCAGGTAAGAATTCAGATTATGGATGAAAATAAGATGAATGAAATGGGGGAGATAGTAGAAAAACATTTTAAAGTAAAAACAACAACAAACAATTATTTGTTAGAACAATTCACTAAGGAGACAGAAAAGAGATAACAGAACTTCAAGATTTATCTAGGGAATTTCAAAATACATTATAAAACTTTAAACAGTCAACTCCAAGCAGAAGAATGAATTTCAGGGCTCAAAGACAGGTTATGAAGTAATCCGGTCAGTAAAAATGGAGAGAAAAGGAAGAAAGAACAACACAGGAGAGAAATATGGGATTATGTGAATGAGCTAAAATAAGAATTATGAGTATCCCTGGGGGAGAAAGAGAAAAAAAAATAAGTATGGAAAATCTACTTGAGAGATTAATAGAGGAAAACTTCCCTGGTGTGACTAGAGGTTTAGAGAGCCAGGTATAAGAGTATCTGGAAGATTGGAAGACTGATGGCAAGTAGGACATAACCGAGACATATTGCCATCAACGTGAACAAAGTTAAAGTGAAGTGAAATTCCCACAAGGTGTGGGAGAAAGCTGACAAGTTGCTCACAGAGGAAATCCCAATGGACTAACATCATCATACCTCTTAGCAGAGACTTTTCAAGCCAGAGTGCATTAGGGTCCCACTTACAGTTTTCTTAAACAGAATAGCTAGCCAAGAATTTTATGACCTGAAAAACAAAGTTTCATAAATGAAGGATAGATAAAAGTCTTTCCCAGACCAGCAAACATTATGAAAATTTGTCATCACTAGACCTGTCCTACAGGAAATTCTTAAAAGTGCTCTCTTTATACATGGAAAAGAACTGATACTCAACAAGGTAAAAGCACTGTAAAGTTAAATCTCACAACTCGTATAAAACAGAAACACAAGGGAGAACACAAAACAACTAAGTATCATTCAACATGATGATCAGAACAGTATCTCACATACTAACACTGGATATTAATGGTCATAACAATCTAGGTAAAAGGTATGGACTGACTGAATGAATGAATGAAAAAACACACCTCAGACTTATGCTATGCCTAATAAACCCATTTAATTCATAGATACTATGGACGTAAGGTAAAGGAATGCAGAAAATATTCTATGCAAACGTAAACCAAAAGCAAGCAGTAGTAGCTATTCTCATATCAGATAAAATAGACTTTAAATCAACAATGGTAAAAAAAGCTGAAGATAGATAGCCATTATATCATAATGATAAAGGTAGCCATTCAGCAAGAAGATATAAAAATTCTATATACAAAGGGTGACAAAAAGGGTAAAAGTATTAAAATTGTAATACTCAAGTCACATTTGACTTCTGTGATACAAGAGATACAAGATAAAATATACAAGATGGAATGTTATCAGTATATATTGAGTATTACAATTTTAACACAGTCTTTTTCTTTCTTAAAATACATATGCTTTTTTGGCACCCTCTGTATATGTGCACTTCCCATATTCCTAAATATTACTCGATCTAAATGAAGAAGTAAATAGCAATTGCTGGGACCTCAGCATTCTACTGACATAAATGGACAGATCATCAAGGTAGAAGATGAATAAGGAAACACTGCATTCAAACAGAACCCTAGAGCAAATGGACCTGACAGACATCTTACCAGAAAACTGCAGAATATATAATATTCTCATTAGCAAATAGGAAATTTTCCATGATAGACCATATGCTAACCCAGAAAACAAGTCTCAGTAAATTCAGAAAAATTGAAATCATTTCATGTATCTTCTCAGATCATAATGGAACAAAACTGAAATCAGCTCTAAAGGGAGCTCTCAAAACCATGTAAAGTCACAGAAGTTAAACAACCTGATGCTAAGCAATCCCACAAATTGGGTCACTGATGAAATTAAAATGAAATCAAAAGATTTTAGAACTTAATGACAATCATCACAATCTGTATTTGTTGGACACAGAAAAACTAGTGTTAAGAAGAAAGTTCATAGCCTTAAATACTTCAATGAAAAAGACGAAAAGCTTATACATTAACGATCCAGTGTAATACTTCAAGGAACTAGAAAAAGAAGAACAAACCTAAAGCTAGCAGAAGAAAAGGAATCATTAAACTCAGAGCAAAACTAAACAAAATGGAAACAAACGAAAAGTAAAAAGTCTCAACATAATAAAAAGATGATTTTTTGAAAAGATAAATAGAATTGATAGAACTGTAGCTAGATTAACCAGAAAGAACAAAAAGGACTAAAAGAAGCTCAATCAGAAATGAAAAAGGAGGCATTACAACTGATACCACAGAAATGCAATATCATCCGTGACTACTATGAAAACCTCTACACACACAAATTAGAAAATCTAGAATAAATAAATAATTTTTTGCAAACACATGATCTCCCAAGCTTAAATCAAGAAGAAATAGAAATCCTAAACAGACCAATAATGAGTAACATGAGTGAAAGAGTGAGAAAAACTTTCTTGACAATAATAAAAAGCCTGGAGCAGATGGATTCTCAACTGAATTCTATCAGACCTACAAAGAACTGGCACTCGTCATACTAAAAGTCTTTCAGAACATTGAGAAGGGAATCCTCCTCCTTAACACATTTTTTGGAGCCAGTATTATCTAATGCCAAAGCAAAAAAAGGACAAAAAAGAAAACTAGAAACTAATATCCCTTATAAACATAGATGTGAAATTTCTCAAAAAAAGATACTAAGAAACTGAATTAAATAATGTATTTTTAAAATTCCATCATGATCAGTGGGATTTATCCTACGGATTCAAAGATGGTTCAATATATGTAAATCAACAAATGTGATTCACTACATAAACAGAAGTAAAAACAAAGACCATGTGATTATCTCAGTAGATAAAGAAAAATCATCCAATAAAATCCAGTGCTCCTTCTTGGTAACAGCCCTCAATAAAGTATGCAGAGAAGGTCATAGTAATGAAAGTCATATCTGTAAAATTAACATTCTAATGTAACATCTGAAGGAACTAGAAAAAAATAGAGCAAACTAAACCTTAAGCTAGCAGAAGAAAAGGAATCACAAAACTCAGAGCAAAACTAAACAAAATGAAAATAAAAAAATGCAAAAGCTCAACAAAACAGAAAGTTGGTTCTTTAACTATGACAACCAATGTGATAGTGAGTGGGGAAAAGTTAAAACCATTCTTCCTAAGCACTGAAACAATACAAGGGTGTCACTGTCACCAATTCTATTCAACATAGTACTGGAAGTCCTGGCCAGGGAAATCAAGCAAAAGTAACAAAAAAGGGGACTCCAAAGTGGGAAATATCTCTGTTTGCTCATGAGATGATGTTATACCTAGAAAATCCTAAAAATACTACCGAAAGGCTCCTAAATTGATAAGTAAATTCAGTACATTTTCTAGTTACAAAATTAATGTATACAAATTAATATCATTTCTATACACTAATAATAAGTTGAATGTTTAATTGAGAATTAAATACCATTTAGAGTTGCTACAAAGAAAATAAAATACCCAGGAATACACTTAACTGAGGATGTGAAATATCTCTACAGGACAACTACGAAACACTGATGAAAGAATTCAGAGATGTCATAAACAACTGGAAAAATGTCCTATGTAGTGGATTGGAATAATCAACATTGTTAAAATGTTCATATTGACCAAAGGGATCATAGGGAACAGGTTCCATGCAATTCCCATCAAAATGTCAATGTCATTTATTATCTAGAAAAAACAATCTTAAACTTCATATGGAACCAAAAACTACCCTGAATAGCCAAAGCAACCCTATGCAAAACCAACAAATCTGAAGACACCACATTACTTGACGTCAATATACACTATAAGGCAATAGTAACCAAACCAGCCTGGTACTGCTGCTGGTAAGCAAACACATTGACCAATGGAACAGAATGAGTAACCCAGAAATAATACCATGAAGCTATGACCAACTGATATATATATATTTTTTTTTTTCTTTAGAGACAGTCTTACTTTCTCGCCCTTGGTAGAGTGCGGTGGCATCATAGCTCACAGCAACTTCCAGCTCTTGGTCTCAGGCAATTCTCTTGCCTCAGCCTCCTGAGTAGATGGGACTACAGGTATCCGCCACAACACCCAGTTATTTTTTGTTGCAGTTTGGCTGGGGCCAGGTTTGAACCCACCACCCTTGCTATATGGGGCCAGCACCCTACTCATTGAGTCACACGAGCACCCAGACCAACTGCTTTTTGACAAATAACATACACTGGAGAAAGGATGCCCTCTTCAATAAATGCTGCTAGGAAAACTAGATAACCACATGTAGAAGAGTGAAATTGGATCTCTATATCTTACTATATAAAAAAATTAGCTCAGGATAGATCAAAGACCTAAGTTTAAGACATGAAACCACAAAAATTCTAGAAAAAAATGAAGGAAAAACTTTTCTAGACATTGGCCTAGTCCAACAATTAATTAAAACCTCCAAATAATATACAGCAATAATGACAACAACAACAACAAAATGGAACTTAATGAAACTAAAAAGTTTCTGCATAGCAAAGGAAATATTTAACAGAGTAAATAGACAATCTATCGAATGGGAGAATATATTTGAAAACTATCCAACAAAAGGCTAATATCCAGAATATACAAAGAACCCAGACAAATTAGCAAGAAAACAACAAATAACCCCATCAAAAAGTGGGCAGAAGACATGAAGTGACTTTTCTCAAAAGAAGATAGACAAATAACTAATAAATGTATTTTAAAAAATGCCCACCACTAATTATCAGTGATTAGATTAAAACTACAATGAGAGCCCATGTTGATCTTGTCAGAATCATTATTTTTAAAAAGTCAAAAATAATAGATATTTACACGGTTGCTGTGAGTGTCAATGTAAATAAGTACAACTACTATGGAAAGCAGTATAGAAATCACTCAAAGGATTAAAAGTAGACCTGCCATTCAATCCAGCAATCTCACTACTGTATATCTACTCCCCTAAAAAGAAGTCATTTTCCAAAAAGATACCTGTATCTGGATGTTTATTTCTGCTCAATTCACAATGTCGAAGACATGGAATTGACCTTAGTACTCATTATCTGATGAGTGGATAAAAAATGTGATATATTCATACTATGGAGTACTATTTACCCATAAAAAGGAACAAAATAATATCTTTTGCAGCAATTTGGATAGGACTGGAGACCTTTATCCTGAAATATCGCAGGAATAGAAAAATAGATACCACATGTTCTTACTTATAGGTGAGAGCTGAAAGAAAAATATATATGTCTCTAAAGAGCAGTAAAGGATATTGGAAACCAAACAGCTGGGAAGTTGGAGGAAGGTAAGTTAGAAATCTACCTGTGAAGTCCAATGTACATGACTCTGGTGACCAACACACTGAACATTCTAACTTCAGCATGATACAATTTGTCCACAAAACAAACAAAACTTGAACTAAGCAGTAGTATTGTCATATTATTTTTAAAAAATATATAACAATATAGTAGAAACTCCATAGTTGACCACCTCATGTTGACCTTGTTTTCATAGACCAGACATGCACCACATATATATATTACAGGAAGCCTACTTCCCTCTGGTGATCACCTCCATGTGCTGATCAGTTTGCTACAGTCCCTTGGTTGGTCAACATACAGAGGTTCTACTATATTAATATTTAAAGTTGTCTTTAGTCCTCACAAGCCTTCCAAAGGAATCCATTGCAAAAAGAAAAAAAAAAAGAAATCTTTGTCTAATTAGAGCTCCAGAAATATACACTGGAAAGAATGGAATAAATAATATTCAAAGACATTCAAAACTGAGAATTTTCCAGCAGTTTTGGAAAGCATTAATACTCAGAGGAATGAATTCCAAGTTTCTAGACAAATCAAAGCAAACACTGTAAAATACTGAATATGAAGAGAAAATATTTATAATAGCCATAAGGAAAAGACAAAGAATTGATAATCAAATGATAAAAAATTCTCAACTTAGGAGTAGAAGCTTTTCCCATTTTTAATTTAAGATCCATGAAGAAATTCTGAGACACATTCACTCAACTTAACTGCAGAAATTTCAAAAAGTTTTAACAAGATGATTCTGTATCCATTACAGTACAACAGGAAGATTTACCTACTTCTTCATGAAAACTAAAAAACTGAACTTAATGTATTAAACAATGATTTTTACATATTAAAAAATATGCCACTTTGGACAATGATCCTTGAAAGAAAAAATACATTGTAGAGTGACAACATCACCACGGTGCCAGACATTAAAAGGATTGGAAAGAATAACACAGGAATAGTATGAACAACTCTATGTTCACAAATGTGATGATCTAGATGAAATGGACCAAGTCTTCAAAAAAAACAAATTCTGCCAAAATTCACACAAAAGGAATTAGACAAGATGAATAGGATTTTATCTATTGAAATAAATGACCCAATAATTAATAACCTTACAAAGAGGAAGGCACTATATCCAAATGATTTAATAGTGAATTCAATAGCATTAAGTTAGAAATTATACCAATATCCTACAAAATGTTTTATAAAAGATAGAAGCAAAAGTAATTATTTCTTAGTAAGTTATTTTGTGAGTCCATTCAAAATTTTACCATACCAAAACCAGATAGAGGCATTATAAGGGAAGATAACTATAGAACAACATCTCTCACGAAGATAGGTGCAAAAATTTTGGACAAAATACTAGCAAACTGAATCCAACAATGTATAAAAAATATATATCACAACCAAGTAGATTTTATACCAGGAATACCAGGCCAGTTCAACATTAAAATGTCAGCCAACTTAATCCATCACATCAACAGACTACAGAATAGAAGTGACCTGATCATATGGATGGATGTAGAAAAAGCATATGAAAAAAATCCAACATCTATTCATAATAAAAATTCTCAGGAAACCAGGAATATAGGAGAACTTCCACTGTTGAATAAAGAGCATCTACAAAAAACTATAGTCAGCACTCTGTACTTAATGGTAGGCAGCTCCAGACTTTCTTGTTAAGGTCAGAAGCAAGGCAAGGATGTCCCTTTCCACCACTTCTTTTCAACATTGTACTGGAAATTATATAGGTAAGGCAATAATGCATGAAAAGAAGATGCACATTATCTAAATTGGTAAGAAAAAATTATGTTTGTCTATAGATGACATAGTTGTCTATGTTGGAAATCTAAAGAAATACACAAAAAAGTAATGCCTGAAATTAATACGCAATTATAACAAGGTTGCAGAATACAAGGCTAATACACAAAGATCAACTGCTTTCCTATGTATTGGAAATAAGTGGACCTTAGAATTAAAGATGCTTCATCATTTACATGAGCACCCCCTTAAAATGGAATAATTATATATAACTCCAATAAAATATGTTCAAGATCAAGTGAGGAAACCTACAAAACTCTGACAAATAAAATCAAAGAACTAAATAAATGAAGAGAAAGTTCTTGTTCATGGACAGAAAAATACAATATTGTCAAGATGTCAGTTCGTCTCAGCTTAATCTATTGGTTCAATGCAGTCACAACCCAAATCCCAGCAAGTCATTTTGTGGATATTGACAAACTGAGTCTAAAATTTTTATGGAGTGCCAAATACTCAGTAAGGTAGGAGGACTACCATTACTGATTCAAAGATGCACTTTAAATTTCTAGCAAGAAATACAATGTTATATTGGTGGAAAAACAGATAAGTAAATCAATGGGACGGAATAGGGAGCCCAGATAAACTCTAAACTCAGTTAACTGATCTTTATCAGAGGAGTAAAGGCAATACAATAAAGATAGTTTGTCCAACAAATGGTGCTGGGACAACTGGGCACCCACCTACAAAAAAGTATTTACACACAGACCTCACACACTTCACAAAAATTATTTCAAAATGGATCATAGACCTAAATGTAAAGTTCAAAAGTATTAAGGTTCTAGAAGACAACATAAAAAAGTACCTAGATAGCTTTGGATATGACAATGGCTTTTTAAACCCATCAACAAAGACATGATCCAGGAAAGAAATAATTGATAAACTAGGCTCCATTAAAATAATAAAAAATAAACTTGCTTGGCAGAAGATACAGTCATGAGGATGAGAAGACAAGTCACAGAATGCAAGAAAATATTTGCAAAAGGTATATCTGATAAAGGACTGTTATCCAAAATACACAAAACCCTTAAAGCTCAATGATAAGAAAATGAACAACTCAATTAAAAATAAGCAAAGGATTTTAACAGACATTTCACCAAAGAAGATAACAGATGGTAAATAACCATAAGAAAGGATGCTATACATGATATCTCATTAGAGAGAGGCAAATTGAAACAATAATGAGATACCACTGCATGCCTATTAGAATGCCCCAAGTCCAGAATGAGAACTTGAGAATGTGAAGCCACATAATACCACATTCATTTCAGATGGGAATGCAAAATGGTACCACCACTCTGGAAGACAGTTTGGTAAGCTCTTTATACAACAAACATACTCTTACCATATAATTCAGCAATTACACTCCTTAGCAATTACCTGAAGTAGTTGAAAACTATGTCCACACAAAAACCTGCACACAGATGTTTAGAGCAGCTTTATACATAATTGCTCAAACTTAGAAGCAACTAAGATGTTCTTGAGTAAGTGAATGGATAAGTAAACTGTGATATATCCAGGCATTGAAATATTATTCACCATGAAAAAGAAATGAGCTATCAAGCCACGAAAAAACACAGACAAAAAAAAATGTATATTACTAAAGGAAAGAGGCCAGTCTGAAAACGCTACATACAGTATGATTCAAACTATCTGATATTTTGGAAAAGGCACAACAATGGAGACAGTAGAAAGGTCACTGGTGCCAGGGCTTGTGGACAGGTGGTGGTTGGATTGGGAATGCGGGGGTGGATAAGAGAAGCAGCGAAGGATTTTTAGAGCAGTGAGAACGCCCTGCATGATACTACACACTGTAATGTTGCATACCTGTCATTATACATTTGTCTTTGTCCAAACCCATGTCATGTACGTCAAGGGTAAATCTTTTCTGTTGTAAACTGTGAACTTTAGATAATAGTAATATGACAATGAAGATTCATCAGTTATAACAAGTCTACCACCCAGGTGTGGGTCATTAGAAGCTGTGCGTGTGTGGGGGACGAGGATATATGGAAACTGTCTGTAATTTTTTTTCACAGTATTGTTGGGAACCTAACTACTGTGAAATAGAAAGTCTATTTAAAGAAGGAAAGAAACCAAACCATACAGGTGAGTCCTGTAACTATCACACCTACGTCTGAAGAGCATTTCCAGGCCACAGTGCAGCAGCAAGGGGAGACCCAAACAGAGATGAGCAAGCTCACTGGGTTGAGAAGACAGTTCAGTGAGGCCGAGTTGACTTAAATTTCTGGGAAAATTAACAGAGACGAAAGTGACAGGCAGGATGAAGGGATCTGTAGATCTGCAGAGGGAGTCTATCAAATGTAATACTTCAGGCTGAATACGTAATCATAGGAAAAAAGGAACTACTGCCAGAGGGGAAAAGCATTAGGAAGAAGCAGGTGGAGCAATCTTCAGTTATCATATACTCCCAAGTTGATATTCCCACCAGCCAGCGTGTAAAGACCTTTACAAATAAGAATTCTCCAAGAGGTATCGCCTTGATAGTGGGGTTAAATTTGCCTTAAAGGGCTACCCTAACCCCACCTACGTAAACTTTAAAACAAGCCTCAAGAAACTGATGAAAACTTAACAATAATTCTGAAAAATAAAACCGAATGTCTACAAACTTCAACAAATTCACCACCTGAATGCTGACATTCAATAAAAAAAAAATTCTAGAAATATAAAGAAGCAGAAAAATGTGAGTCAAAGATAATATAAACAGAATAAGAAAGGTGCAGATGATAAAATTAGCAGATGAGGAGTTTAAATGTTGTAATTATACTCTATAAGTCTAATAAGATCAAGGACAGCACAAGATAATGAAAAATGTGTACTGTGTTTTTAAAAGTTACACTCTAGACTTGTATAGGTAAAAACTAACATATCTGAGAAGAGGAATATGCCGAATGATATTAATGCCCCCAGGCATCTGTGCATGACAGTCTTTCCCTGAAATACCTTCTGTCAGACTCCACTCCAATATCACGGGTTCAGGGAAGCTCCTCTGGCTTGCCCAGCGTCGATGCCCCCATCATACGTGCATTCAGATGGCCTGTTGACTTCTCTATTTTCCATGCTAGACTATAGGCTTCTCAACCGGAAAGACTGCTATTCATGAAGTGATGACACTAACTAGGTTTTAAATAAATGCATATTGAGTAAGTAAATAAGTTAATTCATAAAGGAATAGAGCATTGGTCCTTAGGGGTTAATGTTTTAAGAAAAGGATTGAAAAAAAAAAGGGTTGAAGGAGATGGTGAACTTCAGAGATACAAGTATTAAGAGAATAAAAGAGTATAAATAAAAGCTAAGAAGCAGGGGAAAAGTGATGGGGGTCGAGAGAACAGAAAGTGGAAAGTTCACTGGGGAATAACAAGAAAAGATTGTGAAGTGAAAGTGATTGAGAATTGAAAACTCCGTCTTCGCTTTATTACATTCTGGGACCAAAGTTGTATAAATATTTAATATCCATCTCCTATTCTTAGTTGTGAGTTCTGATGTCCTCACAGGCACAGATGGAAATGGAGAGATACTTGCAATTCTTGACATTTTGTATATGCATCAGATATCGACAAGCCCCTTAGCATGAAGTCCTTACCTTCCCTGCCCTACCTAGGGATGGCCAATGCTTCCTGTAATGGCTTACAACACAACCTTTCTTATCCTGTTATAGTAAATTTATGAAACAAACAATATATAAATCCCTGCCCTACTGAACCTTCTGATTATGTTCCTGAAGAACATTCATATTGACTTAGAAAATCATGTGAACACAGAGCTGTCTAAAACAGCTTTCTGCAGTGATGGAGACATTTTATCGGTTCAGTCCAATACACTATCCACACATGACTACTGAGCACTCAAACTGTGTCTATGCTACTGAGGAACTGAATGTTTTCTATCTTATTAAACTTTAATTAATTAAAAATTTTTTTTTTTGTTTTTTGAGACAGAGTCTTACTCTATCACCCTGTGTTCAATGCTGTGGCATCATCATAGCTCACAGCAACCTCAAACTCTGGGGCTTCTGAGTAGCTGGGACTACAGGCATGCACCACAAGGCCTGGCTAGTTTTTTTTATTTTAAGTAGAGACAGGTCTCACTCTTGTTCAGGCTGGTCTAATTAATTTAGATTTAAGTAGCCACATGTGCAGGCAGCTCAGGGTGGATATTGGTGAGAAACCTCCCATTGTGGCCACTACCCTTACTGCACTAAGCATCCACCTCACTTACAGGCTGAGCAAATCGCTGCAAAAGCTGCAGGGCTTAACTCCTCATTGGCTAGAGACTCTCCGGTGTCCGTCTTTAATGGGAATTAAGGGCGAGCAAGGCCATGAAGATTTACTCGTTCCTGACTGTTACACATGAATGGCCAACAAAATCTATGCGTAATCAGTCTATCAAGAAAAGTTATAATTAGAATCTTATTTATTTGCTTCTTATGGACTGCTGGGTCCCTTTTACCAGATTAACACAACCGGTACTAAAAGGCAAAGAGAAATTGGTGTTGGCGTGCACATTATTCCTTCTGTACCCATGAGATTTTCAACCTAAGTCCAAGCAGCATTCTGGATTAGTGTTAAGGATGTTTCCAGTGATCGGACAGTCCTAAATAATACATGAACCCACATGCACGTACACACCTCGTGGCAGCTGCCATGGACAGAGCATTTCTAGTCATCCCTAGTAATTCCTTCCAGCCCTCTGGAGGTCTATTTAGATAAGTTTTTAGTTTATTCAGAAGAACTCTAACCTAATCTAAAAAGTCTCTCCAAGCCCTGGATGTGTGGTTTTGTGTTTTGGAAACAGGGCTATAATGTAAATTGTTATAGGGTGGACTCTATGAATCTGCATTTTTATAAATGCTCTTGATGGTTCTGGTGTAGGTGCCCTCCCACCATGTTTCTGAAAGGCAAAATTGAACTGTCTAACTCATCAGAGGACCAGAGCATAGGCATGCAGTTGGTAACACGCATTACTAAGTAAAAGGCTAGGTGCAGTGATGTATCCCTGTAGTCCCAGCTCCTCGAGGAGCGGAGGTGGGAGGATCTCTTAAGCTCAGACCAGTCTGGGTAACACAACAAGATCCTGACTCTTATATATATATATACATTTTTTAAAAAAGTAAAATTTTAAGAAATAGATTATTTCAAACAGTTTTATCCAAAGAACATATATCTCTAGAGATACAATATGCATATTTAAAATTGGGGGTGGTGGGAACAATAATATACATTATAGAATACCACGCAATTCAGAAATAGAAAAGTTGCAGGAAACTGAAATAGCCCATAAAATTATGGCAGCCTTGGCAAATGAATTACTGTGGCACAGCGACGAGCCTTTCTTCCTCAGCAAGATGTCCTGATCACCGAGTGGCTAACAAATGGTGGCCTCCAAGTTTTGTTTCTCTTTTTCTTAATAAGGTGGAAGAGAAACCAAGCAGTGACCTACATCAAAATCCCTTGCCAGTCGGTAGTTGGAAGCATGTGCCTTGTTTCAAAAGAACTATGTTCTGAGCTAAGGTAAACAGCTTGGCATAGAGTGGTTTCCAGCTGTGTGTATTCTTTGTCATGACGGTAGGGCTTTATTAGGCATGGGTTTCTTGGTGATACATTTTGGGGAACATCACTGGGATTCTGTCCAAGTAAAACCATTTCAAAGGTAGCTTACTTCCAGTTGTGCAGCCAGTTATAGCAGTGACTCTCAGAAAGACTATTTCACACCTTTTCGCATAAAAATAAAAAGCCATTCACCATGCTGAAATCTCAGAGAAAAGCTTGCTATGACTCTGTGTATGCTGTGCTGAAATGGTGCTTGGCAGCTTCCTAAATGGGAGAATAATTTTATTTCCAAGGATACTAAACGAATGCTCTGATTTGGTTGGAAAAAGCCAGAGTCTGACAGATGACTAAGAATTTCATGTATTAAGCTCCTAGAAGTGCTCATGATGTTTCTGTAAGTGAAATCCTATCTTTCTGGATGAAGTCCACAGAGAGAGCCTCTTCTTGTCCCTGCCTCCCTGCCTCATTCCTCCCTTGCCTTGTGTGGAAAACAATCGTCAAATGGAAAGGCATTTTCTCACATTCTGCGTCAGGCACTGTATGTTGCACGACTACTGTGCGATAGTTCCCAGTATCCTCGCTTCATAGAGCGGCAAACCGAGCTTTATAGCAGTTCCCTTGTTCACAAGGCAACTTGAAAATGACATAACTCTTTTGTTCTGTTAGGTATTGATCTATATTTTCTCATTCCAAAATTCAACTGATACCTTTCTTTCTTTTTCAAATATCATTATTAAACCCCCCACTTTTTACTTTCTTATATCTTCCTAGACTCTTGCAGCCTTTTTCTGGCCTTCCTGCTGGCTATGTCCTTTTGCTATGTC
Organism: Galagoides demidoff; assembly: GCA_963574575.1. Lineage (NCBI taxonomy): Eukaryota > Metazoa > Chordata > Mammalia > Primates > Galagidae > Galagoides > Galagoides demidoff. The sequence continues at coordinate 17,287 of CAUYQV010067226.1, forward strand.
AATGGCTGTCAGATTTCCCTTTTCAAAACACTCATCTTCCAGTTTCCACCCAGAAGGGCTGTCCCATTTATCGTGTCCACCAGCCACAGGCGAGAGTGTTCATTTCCACACAGCATCAAGAGACTAGGTTGGAGTTTTCACAATATAAAAGGAGAGAAATGGGGATACTATACTTTTGTAATGGATTCATCAGATGTTTTATAAATCATTATTTATTTAATACCTACCACATGTAAGGCTCTGTTTTAGATGATATATGATATTATCTTGTTTTAATCGAGGTGGCCATCGAATTGAACATAGAGGTAAAGTTTGGTCCTGAAAAAAGGATGGTAGAAATATCTGAACTGTGTAATGGTACTTCTGAAATCTGTTATTTTTTTTTAATATAGACATTCGAACTTAATAAAAATCTGGAAGATAGGCACCAGAGTGACAGAAAGCCATTTTAAGTAAAACAGAAGGGTGCCAAATTCAAGCTGAATATAGCTTAAGCAAGAATCACATATTTATAGCCACGGCACTTTATTTTTTCTTCTTGTTTTATTACATGCACTGCTAATTTTGACTTTGAGTTAACAGCACAACAGCCCAGCTAACACATTTCCTTCTGCTGTTTTGACAAGGCAGATTCAGGTAGATATTGCTGGAGACTCCATAAGACCCCCCTATACTGGCATTATTGCACTTCAGAAAGAGCTATCTCCAGCTGGTGTGAAATCTTCAGATTGATTTTCATGCAAGATAATCCTCCAGAGAGTAAGATAAAAATGCCCAAAATAGTAAGGTTAAGCAGTTGTTTATGAGAAAATGCTGCCAATCTGACTCTGTAGCCATGCAAGCTAAATACAAAACTTTCCCTTATTTCTTTGAGCGCTCCTGATTGGTTTTAACCTGTTTGGTCTAGTTGGAAATTCTCCTGTGTGCCTTTTAAACTAATTTTTATGAACTACATTCAATAAACAAAAGTTCTTTTCTCATTGTGTTAGATAAGCAGCAAAAGAGAGATTTTAATGACATTGGCACACTACATCAAGTATACATAGTTTAATCAGTACTTCTTACTTTTAGATGTGTTTTAGAAATCTTTAGTAAAATACGCCTGTTTGTCTATTTATACTAGTAGAGTTCTACGTAACTTAATGAGCAGTTATAAACCTAAACCAACAGCAGTCAAGTCTGTCCTATACCCCTCAGGGCTTCTTCAAGGTCTTATCTTGGTTTGCTCTCCCTCTCACTGGCCAACTTCATTCATTTTTATGATTCCAATGACCATTGACTTCAGTAGGTGTCTCCAACCTAAGCTTGTCAGACCTCTGTGTATCCAACTGCCTGCTCAGTAACTCCATTTGAATATTCTGTTGACACCTCATTACACCTCATTATGTCCAAAGCAGACACATTACTTTTCTCAACCTGTCCTCCTCTCTCATTTTCACAAACAAAATTCTGCTCCTCCACCTGTGATTGCTGTATCAGTGACTGTTATCACCATCCATTGATTTTTCCCAAGTCAGAATTCAGACCTATCAATTTTCTTTCTACCATTTCTATTATCTACTCCATCATCAAGTTGGGTGACTGCCTTCTCTCTACATCCAGAAACAGTCCACTTTCCTCTATCCCAGTGAAACTGTGCTTACCTGGGGCCCTTGCCTCCCTCCGCTAGATGACTAAAACAGTCTCATCACAGGTCTCACTTGTCCCTTCTAACCTAGACCCCAAACTGCAACAAGAGTGACCTTCTAAGAAATTCAAGGGCATTCATAACGTGCCGCTCCCCTACAGATTGAAGTTTTTTCAATGCCATGCCATTACTTCCAGATGAACACGAAACTTTTTATCCTGTGTTATAAGCTGCTTCATATTCTAATTCCTTCCAACTTTTCATTCTTTATCATTTGTCTCTTATCGTCTCTGCTCTTTCCAAACTCAACTTGCTCAGTACCAGTCCCGCTTTAAACCTGTTGGCTGTTCCAGTTAACTGGAATATTCCATTGTCCCTTTACTTATGAGTCATTGGATATTAAATCTATTGGATGTGAGTTGAGAGTGAAGAATAGATGAACTGGAGTTGTTAGTCGTGAGCTAACATGCAAATTTCTTGTCCCTAGGAACTTCTCACTCCAGATCTCATTCATGCTTTCACAAAATGATACACTACCACTAGGCTTGCCTCACTCCAGAGGATGGTAAATTAGATACCACTTAGACCAAGAGTATCCAATCTTTTTTCCTTGACCTCACATAGAAAGAATAAGAGATGTCATGGGCCACACATTAAATATATATACACTCACAAAAGTTGATTAGCAAAGGTTTGTGCATAATTTTCATGATACCTGACACCATAGATAAGCAAAAAAAAAAGTTAGCATGATGAGTTGGAAGTTGCTATGAGCTGTGATGCCACAACACTCTACCCAGGGCAACAGCTTGAGGCTCTGTCTCAAACAAACAAACAAACAAACAAACAAAAAAAGCCAGTTGGCATGCAACTTGCAAGCTGTAGGTTGGACGCCCCTGATCTAGATCATAGTGGGCAACTCAGATAATAAGATGCTTTGGTATATAAAGGTCAATCAGTCTTCACCAGAATCTAGGAGTATGATAGAAACTGTTAATCAAAAGTAGAAATGTTATTTGCTTAAGGGACTTGACTTGTCTCCACAACTCTGAAAACCTGAATTGTCATTTTTCTGTCTAGGTTTGCTACACATTTCCTATAGCATCTTGAGTTTCTACAAACTCTTCCAGCCTTAGAAGGCAAGTGGCAGAGCTTCTTTCTCTAAGAACTGGACAATTTTGTAAGCCTTTCCTTTCCCTAGACCCCTATTTAAGATAGTATTTTATGTTATCTGGCAAATTGCTGAGAACAGCACCCCAAACATGTTGTGTATATGGCCTCTAAAGTCTAAAGACACCCATTACATTTTGGATCCCTTTTTAGTGAAGAGGAAGAAAATTGTGGCAATTTATCTCATTTCAGACAGGCTTATCCCTACATATCTCTAGTCATTTGGCTCCCCAAATCTCTACTGAAATGATTGATCTTTGATTTTGGGACAGGTTCTATCTTCCTTGGTATGCATATTTTTTAACTAAGATTTCTTGGTAGCTGCTAATATTCTTCCCATGTACTGTAAGCAGGATGTAATCAATGTAGTGGATAAGACCAATGTCTTAAAGGATGATGAGATGAAAAAGTGGTGGTTAAAATGAGATTCAAAAGTAAATATTGACACAGCTCTGAGGCAAGACAGTGAAGGTAAATTTCTGATCCAACTAGTTAAAAATAAATTATGTCTGATGGTCTCTGCCTGTGGAAGAAAAAATGTTAAGACTTACTGGATCAGTAGTTGAGTAACAGATGCCAGAGAATGAGTTGATTTCAGGACCAATGAGACCAAAGCTGGAAAAGCAGCTGCAATCAGAACGTCAAGCTCATCTGTCTTCCACACAGGCCAAGGCGACATGTTAAAGTGGAGATGCTTTAACAATTACTGTGCTGCATCTTTCAAGTATTTGATGGTGGCACTCATCTCTGTAGTTTATCCAAGAATAAGCTACTGCTTTTGGTTTAGATTTTTGATAGAGAGAAAAAGCTTCAGAGGCTTCTGTTTGCTTTTTCTACCATAATTATTTTCAGTCTCTAGGTCTGGAGGACAATGCTGGAATACTGGTAGTTGCCACGTGTTTACATTCCAATTAAATATCCAGGAATGAGATAATAGTCACAAATTGGGTTAATGGATTCAATGGTTAGGCCAAAAATCTATTTACCATCTGATCTGTCCAATCCCCCTTCTATGACTGATGGACCATACACAGGGTAAATCTGTGTTCCCAAGGCTTAGAGTGACCTCAGAGCCAGTAATCAATAAATCTATTCCCATTCCCAAACATGGGCATTTCAATTTTTCCAGTTCATGTTTATCCCAGTAAAGGATAACCACTCCATGGGAGGAAGTCCAGGGGAAAGATTTATAATACAAATTCATGATGGATTCGGTATAGGCATTTCTCAAATAATTCTGGCCTTTATTAAATGGCCCTGGTCTCTTGGCTTGTACATTGACTGAGTCCTGAGGAATTTCCACCAGATGCTAAAGTCAGGCCTCTGTTCATCAGATCTTAAGTTTTTGTTATTATTGTTATTATTATTATTTACACAGATTAGGTAGGATTTAGAAGAATATGCTTAAAAACTGCCTAATTGTCATTACAGATCCCTTTTCTATTAAATAAGCCCTCTTGCTCGAGTCTTCTCTGGTAACCACTTACCCTGCCTCTGGTGCTAGCTTTTTACCACTCTGGAAACCAATTTTCTCCACTGAAATCAGGAATCACTTCCCAATTATAATATCTTACCTTCATCAGGGCTTATAGAGGAAGCTGCTCACCTTGTTATAAAAATGTCGGCACTCACCTCATCAATTTATCCCTCAATTCCAGTGGTTAAGGAGGGGCCTCTGTGTCTTACAGAGGACATAGATTTCTCTGTACCACATTGGAAGAATTAGAACTTTCTTGAGCCATCTATTAAGCACACAAACACTAATGAAAGTTGATGAGCAAAGAAAAAAAAAAAGGCCTGTGCATAAGTTTTGTGATATCTGCACCACAGATAAGCAAAAAGTCCTCATGTAATCTGCATGTGGCCTGTGGTCTGCATACAGATTGGACGTCACTGGTAGGCCATTGAACTGTAGATGATGAATCGACTTCAATATTTACACTACACATTTTGGATTCCTTTCTTTATTATATCAGAAGGAATTTTTACAATCTCAATATTGTAATAGGCTACAAGTACAGCCACATTTCTTTCAATGAACCAAGCAAACAGAGCCACTCCCAGTTGTTTAAACCCCTGTGTGAATACACAGTCTCTGCTCAGCGCCCTCATATCAGTGCATTCGGCTTGACTTCAATTTACATTGCCTCAGAGTCTATTCTCAGGGTACCCAAGTTATTGCCAAAATGAATTAGCAAAACCTGCAACTTGGTGGCGAGTCAGTCTTTCACTGTGTTTGACATTATAATTAACCCCCTGGTACATGTTCGTTATAGATATAACTATAAATGTGCTGAAAATAAAGAGAATAAAGCTGGGCATGAAGGAGATTATTTTGTTTTTGCAAGATAATTATCATCAGCTGACAATATAGGGTCTTTAAGCAAACAAAAACAATTGCATTAAAAACCTAAGGAAGGACTGTTTTTGCTAATGGGGTATTTAGTGAGGCTTAAAAGATTGGGGAACTCTGCACATCATGAACCTCTAAAGCCGCTAGTGATTCTCAACCTTCTGAATGCCATGACCCTTTAATACAGTTCCTCATGTTGTGGTGACCCCAATCATAAAATTTTTTTGTTGCTAATGATTCAGGGGTCACCACAACATGAGGAACTATATTAAAGGGTTGTGGCATTAGGAAGGCTGAGAACCACGGTTCTAAAAGATCTAGATTTCCACCCCACGCCTTAGACATGCTGGACATCTGCAAGCCTATCTAGACCTATGTAACCAGGAGGAATTCCTAACCTGTTGGTCCTTCCAGCTACTTGGCACTGATAATGCCAGGGACTGGACTGTGGACCCCTACCACAGCTGCCATGGGATAAGTAAATGCTTCCATGTGTGTATTTGCCAGAATATCTGATTTTCTTGCTCAAGGCCACTGTATCACACTGGTTACTCTCACCTTTCAAATTTGTCATGAATGTGTTCTTTTTAGCACAGCTTACATCATGCATAGACATACAGCTGCCAGAGAGTGTAAATGTTTTGTGTTTTGATTTCTAGCTTCAGAAGTGTAGGAAGGCTCACTAAAGAAAAGTGGAAATGATAACTGAGTAAGTCAATGCGCTGTATATTCCACACAAATGCTAGCTTGATATTTCTTAAATAGACACCAAGATAAATAAATGCCGAAATGAATCATGTGATCCATGCAGTTTCAATTAGGACAATAGCGATTCTAAATGCTAAATAAAGGTCACAAAGTGCAGTGTTAGAGCCATTTGCTCAGTAGGTGTCTTAGCTCCAAGAATAATAGCATTCCTTCCAGCAAAAGTATTACAAAATGTTTGACTTACATTATCATGCACAACTCTCTGCTTTCCATTATTTTCCTGAAGGCCTTGGCAAACACATTGTTCTCAAGGATGGGATTCTTAAAACTGGTTTCCATCATAGAAAATCCGGAGTATATTTGTGGTAGGTAGGTCATAATTTTCCAGTGATTTGTTTCTACTGAAGCCAGAAAACATATAGAGAAAAGTCTTATTACTGTATCTTTGTTAAATTTTTTTTTCTTGAGCTCATTCATTTGCTTGTCCAAAAATTATCTGGCAGGTAATGAACTAGAGAGTTAGGATCTCTGCCCTTAGGAAGCTGGGATTCTAGAGAAAATGAGATAATTTTTAAGTCCTAAGTAGAAAATTAATGTAGTTATGGAGAAAAACAAGACTATCCTATTTTACTAGTGGCATCAGGAAAGGCCTCTGTGAGGAGTTCATCCATACGGTAAGATGAGAACAAAAAGAAGAGTGGAGAGGAGTAGCACATCCTCCAAGTGAGCACAAATATGAGAAAGAATATGTTGTGACGAGATCATTCAGATGAAGAAACTGTAGCAACCAGTGAGTTTGGAGATGAAGACAAGAGCCTGGGTTGAGAGCATTATAGACACAGAAGGGGTATAAATTTTACTCTAAGGTCCTAGAGACAAATGGACTCACTTCCAAGGTCAGAAATGGAGGAAGCCAAGCAGACAGTGGTAGACTAAAAAGCCTGGGCTACTTTTTTTTTTTTTTTCATGTTCCCTAGAGAAGTTCTATGTACTTCTTTAAAAATGGATGGAAATTCCTTTGCACAGCAGCCAAAGGAAATTGAAAAAGCCTCATGGGTCGACTCACATAGGTCTAGGACCTATATAATTCAGAAATTTTTTTTTTTTTTTTTTGAGACGGAGCCTTAAGCTATCCCCCTGGGTAGACTGCCATGGCATCACAGCTTATAGCAACCTCCAACTCCTGGGCTCAAGCGAGTCTCCTGCCTCAGCCTCCTGAGTAGCTGGGACCACAGGTGCCTGCCACAACGTCCGGCTACTTTTTGGTTGCAGCCATCATTGTTGTTTGGCAGGCCCAGGCTGGGGATTCGAACCCACCACCTTAGGTGTACGTGGCTGGCGTCTTAGCCGATTGAGCCACAGGCGCCAAGCCTATAATTCAGAAATTTAAGTGCTAATTTCTCTAGTTTTCAAGAGTCAATGTGTTTTCTGAGAAACTTACATATTTCATTCAAGAAGATGAATTCAAAATCTTTTAGTCCATTTCCTCCTAATATAGATGCAAAAATTGAGATAGTACAATGAGGTGAGAAACCAGTTGAATTTTACAGAGACTGGCAGAGACTAGAAGCTGGGCCTCCCACACTGGGTGGGGAGGGAGACAGGAGGAGATGGAGCTGAGAAATATTTAGGGCATATCTAAATATGTGAGTGAGAGAGTTAAATATAGGAAATTCAGTTTTAAAAGGAAAGCAACTCAGTTATCTTGAGTTGTTAAGAATAAGAATTTTTGTTTTTGTTTTTGCTTTTGTTTTTGTTCTATCACCAAGAAGGAAAGAAAATTAAATATATTCTTTAATTTCTGTTTGAGACAGAAAATGAAATGTATACATCTGGGTTGTGCTTTAAAGTGTCCATTGACTACACAGTTATAAACAAAGGAGGCATGAGAGGCCAGGGAAACTAGGAATGATTTTGTCCGGAATGAAAGGAAATAGTTAACCTGACCCTTAAGGAAGAGAAAGTTTTCCACAAGTAGAGAAGAAATGAGTGCAAGCCCGGGAAAGGAATAAGAAAGGCGGAGGCCTAAGGGATTTAAATGTAGTTCTTATACAGCAGAGTAAGGCTCCCCACCAGAGGCCAAAGGCTTAAGCACAGTTAAATCATTTTCAGGATCCTACTTATTTCCCTATAGGTCTTTGACAATCTTTCATTATTTGATTCAATTGTGGGTTATGAGAATGAGCACTTTTCCCTGGCCTGCCTCTTCATTCTTCTCTATAAACACTCTGGGAGAAGTGTGGGAAATCCCTTTGTGAGCAGCTGGGCAATTGCTGTGTCCAATTACTCTGTGGCCTCAGGTTCTGGGTCCTCTATCCAAATCTGTCTGATTTATTCTACCTTAGGGCACTACATTTATATGTAAACAGAAAAGTATTTTCTATCAAAGTTAATTATTCCTATTTCCTTAATTGGCAAGCAACTAGTCTTCCTTAAAAAGAAGCAATAAGCAATGAAAAGGAGGCAGCAGAGCACAAAACAAGAAGGTATCTGAACATTATTAAACAGAGATCCCAGAATAGCAACCATGCATCAGGCCTGACGAACTATCAGTCCATAAAAAGAGTAGCAAGACAGAGGGCCACAGGAGGGAGGACTCGGGAATGAAAATAATTGGTAGATTATATACTCTACTGAATATTTGTGAATTAAAGTCCTTCTTGTTATTTGATGGATATATTAGAGTGTTCAGAAAAATGTTAAAGGCAAAGAAAACTATGCAACAAATGAACATATTATTTTTAAGTTTTTTTTGCATTTTGCAAAAAAAGGTATAATTTATATTCAGTAAAATTTAATCTTTTTAGCATACAGGTCTGCCTGTGTCGAGAAGAAATATAGTCACGCGACCGTCAGAAGATCTAGACTCTTGAATTTCCTCTTTATCCTTTTAGCCACCCCTCTCTCTCACTCTGGTAACAGGCAGTCTGCCGGCTGCATAGTTTTGCATTTTCCCAATGTAATATAAATGAAATCACAAAGTCTGTAGCGTTCATGTCTGGCTTTTTTTTTTTTTAATGAAGCTGAATACATTTGTGGTCAATACACGTTGTTGCATGCATCAGTTTATTCCATCTCTCCCTTTGTTTGTGTTTATTGCTGAGTAATATTCCATTCTATGAATTTTTCAGTTATTATTCATTTGCCAGATAAAAGATATTTAATTTTCTTTACTTTTGAAATTGTAAAGTTACATACTAGTAACTCTAAGTAAAAATAGTACATGAGTTACAACAAATAATTATAATAAATTAGTTGGCTATGTATTGGATATATATGTGTGTATATATATATATATGTGCAAATTCTATCACTTCAACCAAAAGTCTTTATCTCTTCAAATATAATGAGATAGGGAAAGAGAAGTTAATTACACAGAATAAACTTGTTTTCAAGTTTCTCAATGAAAGACTGAAAATTAAAAAACTGATTTTTTTCTTATTAAATCATGGCTGTGTACATTACTACAATTATGGGGTACAATGTGCTGGTTTTATATACAACTTGAAATATTTCCATCAAACTGGTTAACATATCCTTCACAGCATTTTCTTAGTTATTAAGACATTTTATATTCTGCACTTGGTAGATTTATAGGTACTTTGTACCCTTGTAAAATGCACCGTAGATGTGGTCCCACCAATTACCCTCCCTTAACTCCACCTCCCTCCGCCACCCTCCCTCTCCTCTTTCCCCTTCATCTTGGGATATAGATTTCATATGAAAGTGTGGGTGTTTATAAATTGGTTTCATAGTAGGGCATTGGATACTTTCATAGAGTACATTGGATAATTTTTCTTCCATTCTTGAGATACTCTGCTAAGAAGAATATATTCCAGCTCCATCCATGTAAACATGAAAGAGGTAAAGTCTCCATCATTTTTAAGGCTGCATAATATTCCATGGTGTACATATACCACAATTTATTGATCCATTCATGGGCTGATGGGCACTTGGGCTTCTTCCATGACTTAGCAATTATGAATTGGGCTGCAATAAACATTCTGGTGCAAATACATTTGTTATAAAGTGATTTTTGGTCTTCTGGATATATACCTAATAGTAGAATTGAAGGATCAAATGGCAGGTCTATATTTAGATCTCTAAGTGATCTCCAAACATCTTTCCAAAAGGAACGAATTACTTTGTATTCCCACCAGCAGTGAAGAAGTGTTCCCTTTTCTCCACATCCATACCAATATCTCTGGTTTGGGGATTTTGTGATGCTGGGCTAATCTAACTGGAGTTAGATGATATCTCAAAGTGCTTTTGATTTGCATTTCTCTGATGATTAAGGATAATGAGCATTTTTTCATGTGTCTGTAGACCATGTGTCTGTCTTCTTCAGAGAAGTTTCTCTTCAAGTCCCTTGCCCACCCTGAGATGGGATCACTTGTTCTTTTATTATTAATATGTTTGAGTTCTCTGTGGATTCTGGTTATTAAACCTTTGTCAGAGATATAACCTGCAAATATCTTCTCCCATTCTGAGGGCTATCTGCTTGATTTATATACTATGTTCTTGGTTGTTCAGAAGCTTTTAGTTTGATCAGATCCCAGTAATGTATTTTTGGTGTTGCTTCAAAAATTGCCCGATTGCCCAGGGCATCCTCCTCATAAAATCTCCCAGGCTGATTTCTTCACATGTTTTCCCTGCCCTTTCTTCTAGTATTTTTATAGTTTCATATCTTAAATTTAAATCTTTAATCCAGTGAGAGTCTATCTTAGTTAATAGAGAAAGGTGTGGGTCCAGATTCAGTCTTCTACAGGTGGTTAGTCAGTTCACCCAGCACCATTTGTTAAATAGGGAGTATTCCCCACTGAATATTCTTAATTGGCTTATTGAAGATCAAATAATGGTAAGTAGCTGGGTTCACCTCCTGGTTCTCTATTCTGTTCTACCTCTCTGTTTTTGTGTTAGTACCACGCTGTTTCATTCACTATCAATTTATAGTATAGTCAGAGGTCTGGTAGCATGATTCCTTCTGATTTGTTTTCATTTCTGAGTAATTTGTTTGCTATTCAAGGTTTGCCAGGTACATCCTAGGCTCACAAAAGCAGCAATTCTGACTCAGCCCCACCTGGGAGTACGCTGTCTCTGCATGTGTGCATCCTAGTCCCGTCGTGCCCCACCCAGGCAGGTACTGCCTCAGGCATATCCTGAATTTCTGTCCCAGATCTGTTCTGCCAGTGGCTGCGACTGGAGTAGAGGTCTGGCTCCCTCTGGTTCCTAAGAGAGGGGGGAAATGTCTCTCCAAAATATCTCCAGGGGTGTGATCCCTATTGTTCCTGCCACTGCTGCTGCTACACTGGGCTGCGGTGTACCGCATCTCCCTCTCCCATGTGGTTCCCTCGCTCCACAGTCTCCGCTCCACACCCATGCCACAGAAGCAGCACAGACCTGCAAAGCCCAAGCCCCATCCACACCTCTTGAGAAAATTCCCAAGAACCTGGACTTGACGGGAGACAGGCTTCCCGAACTCAGGGTGAGAGTGGAGGGGAGTGCTGGTAGAGTCTATGTTCAATTTTATGCCTGGCAGGAGAGTGCCATGGCACACTAGTCAGTCCCCTTTGGGGAAGAAGTTCCAGTTTTAGGAGGGTCTCTCTCATGGGATTAGGAGGAGATCGGGACTCTGTTCATTTGTTTGTAGAAAGTATACTGTGAGCCATTCTCATGGGCAAGGGGACTCCCATCCACTTGGCAATGGATTTTGTAACTATTGTTTGTTTCCTTGGGGTTGCAGCTCACCTCAGCAGGGGTAATATGTGCTCTTCCACCTTCTCTCTTGGCTCAGCTCCAAACCATCAGGTTACTTGCTAAACTTCTGTCCTTTAACTCTCCTTCTGGACGTGAGCCTCTGTGGAAAGCTGGCTCTAGTCAGCCATGTTGCCTCCTCCCCAATACACTGATATTATTAAGTACAGAGAAAAATACCAGAAAAATCATCTCAGTGCTTCAAAATAGCTTCCTGTGTAGAATGAAGAAGTTTGGATGAGGGAACTGCAGAGAGCTTTTATAAATTTTTTGCTTCTGTTTTCTTAAAAGCCATTTAATTTAATTTAAATTTTAACTATATGCAACTACTAGTGTGGTAAAAAAATTTTTTTAAAGTAAATCACACTTTTTTTTTGCAGGATGCTTCAAACAGCCCCTCATGACCTTATTTCCAAACTTGCTTTCTGCTTCTTGCACCTCCCTGTCCTCCTTTACTTCTTTCCGTGTTCTTCAGAAAGGGCCATTGCTCTGCCTGTCCTTCAAAATTATCATCTTATCTTTGCTGTTATTATTTTGCTTGACTTTTCAGTATTGTTATATGCATACAACAAAATGAAAGGTATTGATAGAAACCTAATGACTCACTTGATTGATCACATCAACTTAAGAGACACAATAGGAGTTTATCTCACCCGAAGGTTGCTCAGATCAAAATTTATAGTCTCAAATAATAAGCATAGACTTCATACTCCTACTACTACCAAAATATATAGTGGGAATTATCCCAGACTAAATTAAGGGATTTAGAGAATTACTTATGGGATCAAAGTTTCCTTTCTCTGGAATAAAAGAAAACAAAATAATATTTGCTCCAAATAAACAAAAACATTAAATAGTCCATTGAGGGGGAGTTTAAATAGTAGCAAGTCAATTGGGGCCATGGGAAATGTGGGAAATTGAAAACAAATGAATTCAAATATGGCATAAAAACAGCATGAAATTAGAACCTCTAGCAAACTCCAAAGCTTCAGAAAGAAAAAGAAAGTAATTTTGTATGGTCCTACTTATTTCCCTAGGGACTAATATGTGGCTATATCTTTAAGAACACTTTTATTAGATTTCAGCACTTTGATTTAATAAATTCAGTATATCTCTGGGACTTTCTGGAAGAACAAAATGTTAATATCATGTCCAAGTGAAACTGCACAGAGAAGACACTATGTGTCAACCTATCGCTTTTCTTATTTCTGTTTAAAAATGTTTTTCCAATTAAAAGATTTTCAGGTAGCACTTTCTTTTAGTTTCAGAATTCCACAGGGGTGCACACATTTTGATTACACGGTTTGGTTTTGTATGTCTTAAGTCAAAGTTTTAAGTGTGCCCTTCACCCAGAAAGTGTACCACGTACCATTAGGTGTGAGTTTACCAGTCCTCTTTCTCCCCTCTCAGCCACTTGAATTCCATTGATCTTGCTTCCATATGTGCACATAAATGTTGATCAACTAGTTCCAACTTCATAACACGTAGTGTTAGTTTTTCCATTCTTGTGATATTTCACTTAGGAGAATGGTGTCTAACTTCCTCCAGGTTGTTACAAAAGATATTAGATCACTATTTTTTCTTTTTATGGCTGAGTAATATTGTATGGTATACAACATGGTATGTATGCCACATTTTATTAATCCATTCTTATGTTGATGGGCACTTGAATTGTTTCCACATCTTCGCAATTGTGAATTGTGCTGTTACATTCAAGGGCAATGTCTTTTTTGTTTTCCTTTGGGTAAATACCTAGTAGTAAGATTGGGGGATCAAATAGTAGGTTCTTTTTAGTTCTTTGAGGTTTCTCCATACTACTTTCCATAGAGGTTGTACTCATTCGCTGTCCCAAATCAGCAAGAAAAGACCAAACAATCCCCTTTCTTATTTCTTAAGTGTGTTGACATAAAGAAGTTGTATGATACACTAGTACCAGGCTCAGACCACTCTTACCTATTTGTAAAGTGTTCCAGTATCTGCCACCTTATAGGAGTTCCTCAGCTTGTTACCAAATGGCATTTTAGGAAAGCTACACTCCAAGATATGAGTTCTGCTTGAAACAAATTCACATAGGTGCCTTCTGATTAAACAAACTCCTATTAAATGTTGCCATATTAGCCTCAGTTCTATTTCCATTCAAGTTAACATGTTTTCCTGAACTGCTGTCTCATTAGAATTCATATATAGTCCTGCAGCACAGAACAATGTTTTGGACAATTACATACTGTGTATTTGAGGATGGTCCCATAAAATTACAATACCATATTTTTACTGTACCTTTTCTATTTTCAGATATGCTTAGATACACAAATGTCTACTACTGTGTTAGCAATTTCCAACAGCATACAGTACAGTAATCTGCTATATAAGTGCTTAGCCTAGGAGCAATAGGTTATACCATTTAACATAGGCCTTAGTGGACTATACCATCTCACTTTGTGTAAGTACTCTCTGATGTTCACAGGTGACAAAATTGCCCAATCACACATTTCTCAGAATGCATTCTTGTCATTAAGTGTATGTATGATGTATGACTGTATTTGGAAAGGTCTGCGATGTTCTTTTCCTATTTTTGGAGAATATTTGTGCTTAGAAACATTAAATCTATAGTTTTTTTTTGGTTTTCAGCAGAAAACTTCTAATGCTAAAAATTATAAAAGTTAGACCTATAGTTTAAGAAGCACAGTCTTAGAACAATCAATATTTTATGCTATAATGCCATTTTAAAAATATTTCACATTTATTATTGTATTAATTATTTGTAATAAATAAGACTGTCCTTTCTTAGAGCAGAGCAATGTGTTTATAATTGGTACAAAAGTGAGATTTAAAAAATTTGGTTTCTGGAGCCTGTAGCCCCAGCTACTCAGGAGGCTGAGTTAGGAGGATTGCTTGAGCCCAGGAGTTTGAGGTTGTTGTGAAAATTCTATTGAGGGCAGCAGAGGGAAACTTTGTCTCCAAAAAAAAAAAAAAAGGAAAGAAAAAGAAAACTGGTTTTTGACTTGGAAAAGTTGAGTTCCTGATTATTTAGGTCAAGGGAGTCAACAGACCAATGATCAAGTTTTGATTCTGCTACTTCCCTTAGTTTCACTTGATTTTCAGATTCTTCATTTGTAAAATTGTATTAATAATTTCTAAAACTCTACAAAGTCAGTATGAAAATTAATGAGAGCTTAAACAAGGAAAAGGTAGTAGTATATTATTTATTTTTATATCCCTAGTCCTTGTATTAGCCCATCAAACAGTTTGTAATTAATATATTTCTAAAGAGGTTAATAATCTAAAACATTATAACCTAACAGGGGAATGCATGTGCGATGATTATACTTTCATCACCTTTGGTTTCTGTAAAGCTTTGCCACACACACTGCCTGTCTTTCCCGTAATTTTCAAGATAGTCTATTCATTTTTTTCTTTAGATTATTACATATCAGGATTTATTTGTATTAAACAATGTGGTAACTAAAAGTGATGTAGATAAAACAATTTTTAGAGAACATGCAATCCAGACATGGTAAATAGATGGAATTTATATACTTTAATTCCCATTTATGCCTCAAAGCACTGCTAATTGATTACTGTAAATTTTCCTTTTTTTCTGAGCAAGTTAGCAACAGGAAGTACTTCATATAGACTATGTTTGATCTGATACAATGAACTCACTTTACGATGGAAATTTAAGTGATTGGGTTGATCCAGGATCAAAAATAAACCCAAGTCCTAAGGAGGTTACTGCTGCCATCTATACATTTTAAAATAAAACCCTACTCTCACCTGGTAGATAAGATTCTGTTTAAATTTCGTGTTGCCCTATTTCATCTATGTTCTCAGAATATTCTTTTAAGAAATCAGATTTTTAATTAATCTTAAATGAATTAGGAGTGACAGTGGGTAAATTCACTTGGAAGAAACATCCAGATGAAATATTTCTCACTGGAATCAAGTGGCAGACAGGTGTAAGGTGTTAATTAACACCTAGCGCATTTAAATAACAAGGGAATGCAAACTGAGAAAACAGAATTAGAACCCAGGAACATATCTTGAGGTGATCTTGAAAGAGGAAAGCATGATAAACCAGCAAATAGAAACTGTGAATTGCATAAATTTAGTAAAAAGGGGGGGCTAATTTTTACATATTCAACATAAAAATGTAGATTAGTATCATCTATATTACGTGATTTCCATCATTTGTCCCCTATTTACACTACTGTATCCAGCATTATGCCCCACTCTTTTTTTTTTTAATGCCCCACTCTTTACCTGTGGAATGATAACCATCTTGAAGACATCTGAATCAATAATATGTAAAAATTCTTCAGACAACTAATTCTGTAATTTTTCTTGAGATAATCCTACTAGAATATTCTTATAAACAAACTGCCCCTTCGTTCTGAACAATGGATATGATTTTAGGTTTTAAGGCAATTATATTTTTAGGGAGAACATTGTAGATTTAAATGATGCATCTAATTGTTAATAGAAACACAATTGATAGTATCACTCTATGCCAAGGAAATGATGTGAAATTTTTAGAAATGAATTTAACCCATATCTGTGGTTAAATATTCAAGTGTAGTTCTTTTAAGTGAATGATAATCCACAAGCCTAGGTACTATGCTGATAAATCACTATAGTTGCATCTGATGTAATTTATTGTATCCTATCTTATTTTATGGAAACAGATAAGATGTTCATCAGTGTAAAAGATATCAGAGCATTTTCTCAGGGGAGTTTTTAAGAAGCTTGCATTAAGAGATTTGAGGTAAGACTTTAGAGTCAGTTATGGCTAAGAATCCAGTAAAAAGATGTAGGCTTTTTATGTCTTCATTTTCATTTTGTTTCTTCTTGGTATGTATTGAAAGGCATCAAGCTATTACTCTTTGTTACATTAAAATTTAGGATTCATTTCTAAAATGACGTTGGCACTCTGTATTCTCTTATGTAATATATCCATAGCCAGGGGTCCTCAAACTTTTTAACCAGGGGGCCAGTTCACTGTCCCTCAGACCGCTGGAGGGAGGGACTACTGGCCCCGGAGAGTCAGCTGCTGAGCAGGACAGGCAGCGGCGGCAAAAACACCTGGCAGGCCCGATAAATGTCCTAGGTGGCCTGCATGTGGCCCGCGGGCTGTAGTTTGAGGACACCTGGATACCAACCTCTTAATGAGTGGATAGCCCACAGTCCATACATATTGTTATAAGTAGGCAATGATTCATTCTAAAGAAAAATTGTTTTAATTGAAATCTTCTGTAATTTACTGGCGTCTGTTTACATTTTCTCGGGTTCTTATTCTCAGCCCTTGGGGAAGGGTAAGCAGGGAGCTTGGTGTCTGTAAGAACCGTTCTAGGAGACTGTAGCAGATACAAGCAGATCCGAGGTCTCATCTACAATCTGGCATGTTGTTCAGCAAGGAATCCTGTCAGTGACTATTTCCTCTGCGTCTGGCCAAACTGTCTATCTTGAGCTCAACCCTGGTGACTCAAAGTGAAGAAAAATAATTCCTACCAGACAATTGCTGCTGAGTATGTGGGCCGAGAGTGAGGGGAGCAGAGGCACTAACTGAGGAAAACAGATAAGACTCGCAAGGCGGAAGTCGATTAAGCGATTAAGCGTCATTAAGTCTCAGCTTACCAGACACGTGGGTGGCTGTGTTACATTTAAGTTACTTGGGGAATGAAATAAATAAAATTTACTAAGTTCAGAGCCAAAAGTTTCTAGACGCAGTTCTGACACTTCTGATTTATTTGTGAATTCTACAAATAACACTTTTCCTATCTCGAATGACACCGACTTTGGGAGGGGGGTCACATAGCTCTGTGCCAAGGAAACATTTCAAAATGGTTTTAACCTTGTGCTTAAAAAAGCATCTTTGTCAGCTCGGTGACCTGGCACTAAAATGCTTCAGTGAAGTAAGTCCCTGCTCCAGTGGCTACCCATACTTCACGGTGGAAAGAAACTCAAATCAATCTTGAACACACTGCCCCCCCCCCCCGCTTTTCAACCCTGATTAAGTCATCTTCGTGCTATGGAGCAGGGCACAGGACAAGTTATTAACACGGGTCTTAGAGGGCTAGGAGGTAGATTGTCATCATCACGTTTTAGATCCTGGTACTAAAAGGGCATTTTAATTTTTTTTTTTTCTTAAATAAAAAGCTTGAAAGAAAGATAAATGCAAAAAATCTGGCAAGGTAGCAGAGCCTTCAAAAGCAGCTTATGAACATTAAGGTTTCCATAGCAACATTTTCTTGTCCAAAGAGTTTCTTGTTTCTTCCTGATGTATCTACCATAAGATATTTAAGATATTGCTATTTATCTTGACCTGCACACCTAAGGCGATGCTTCTTACGTGCACAATGAAAGTACAATATGAAATACTCCAACTCATTCGTATTATTTCTTATGCCCTTGTTAGAGTTTTGGTAATGCCTATGCTGTATATATAGCAATGTAGTGTGGCTACAAAGCCTGCATGTTAAATCGTTTTTGGTAAACATGCTTTTGATAGACAAGATGCAATAATAAAATAAAATGCATTCTAAATACACTCTTTCATTTCTTTGGCTATTTTAAACTACCCAACTTTATCTTGAAGCATTTGGTCGAGAAACCACAGTTCCTTCCCTTGGATATATGCCTTTCATTTCTCAGAGATTTTTGAAGTGAGAACTAAAAGATTTCACTTCATTAGGAACTTATGAAAACATTTTTTGTCAGCTTTTATGTGGTATCTTTTGTTGATGAGTCTTGGCACTGCACATGCAACCTCAGTCTATCAACAAACCCTTATGGAGCACCTGGAAGCAACATACCTTGTAGGTGAAACTAGGGACCCAAAAATTTTAGAAAAAGGATCTTACCTCAGTTAATTAAACATCTAGTTTGGGAAGAAAAGCTATCCAGAGATAAATAGGACTTAACAACAATAGAGAAGTAAAAATATATGACTATAAATAACCATAGCAAACCTTTACTATTTACCTGATGCACATATTATTCTAAGAATTCATGTGTACTAAATTATTGTTGTTGTTGCCACTTTATTTTTTAAGCTGAGATCTCACTTGTCACCGACACGGGGGTACAGTGGCATAATCATAGCTCACTGTAATCATAAACTCCCACTTCATCCTCCCGAATAGCTGAGATTACAGGTGCACACCATTAGACAAGGCTAATATTTTTGGGTTTTGTAGAGACAGGGTCTCACTGCGTTGCCCAGGCTGGTCTCAAATTCTTGGACTCAAGTAATCCTCCTGCCTGAGCCTCCCAAATTGCTGAGGTTATGGGCATGAGTCATCATGCCTGGCCATATTCTTATTTTAGAGAAGAGAAAAATAAACTTTCCTGTGTCATACCAAGTGACAAAGACAGGATTTCAATCTGTCTCATCACAGAACTTTTACTCCTGATCTTCGTTTTCTCCCAGTGCGCATGACCGAAGTTCAAAAGTAGATGCTGTAATTCAAAACCAAAGAAATCAGAGAAGATTTCAAAGAGGAGGGTGGTACGGGATAAAGACTCGGAAAACATTCCAGGTGTTCTTATCTGGAAAGGACAAAAAGAATTTTGTGAGCTGAGAAAGACAAAGAAATTGTGAATAAAGACACAGAGGAGAATGCAAAAAAGTCCTGTGTGGGAAACCTAGAGGAAGTGAAGGTTGGAGTCAGATGGGGAAGGGCTGAGTTTGGAATATGCAGTACTCTGTAGAACCCGAGATGTGGGCAATATTTTTAGGAGACCTGGTTTTAATAAGGCAACGAATCAGAGAAGTGGTGCACGACGAGAGGGGCAGCAAGGATAGGTGTGAAAATCTGGACAAGGGAAGAATGAATAGTCACATCCAAAGAGGTCAGGTGAAAGGAGACAGACAGATACTTTCACCTAATGCCTCATTCATTAAAGTTTACATAATTTAATAAAACTAGTAAAACTGTATTAACTGGGTTAAGCGGAGTGGAAGGGAGGAAGCTATTTTTTAAGAATAATGTAAATCTGTAAGACACTTATAAAACTAAAGTAATAAATAAAACTCATCATCAAAAAATAAAGAATAACATAAATCAGAAGTAATATAGAATAACATGTATTCACTTCAATGCCGTATATGAAATGAAACACATTCTTCCCTGACAGACCCCCAGGGCACTTGGTTTAGTGACTACATAAAAGTTTTATAACTAGGATCACACATAACTACTTCTCTCATGCACTAGAGTCTTTCACATGTCTTATTTTTCTATGACTCCTTAACTTTATTGACACTGTTTCCAATGTGAAGAATGCTAATACCTTCCAGGTAAACTTTAGCCAGTTCTCCTTCACATCACATCATTCACTTACACTTGGGTGTAGAGCTTTATACACTCTAGATGTACGACATAAACAAGATCTGAATTATCCCCAACTACTATGTCTGCTAAAACTATGGTTTTAAGAGAATGCAAGAGCTAACTAACTTTCTTAGTGTGGCTTCTGGTCAAAACTCTAGAGACACCTGCATAGAGAGATCATGAAGACATATTTTCAGTTAAAGATAACATCGTATATAGGATTGACAGGGGTTATTCTTAAGGAGATGGAGACTGGAATTATCTTTTCAGAAAGTGTAAAATATATTTTGGAGCTTAAGTTAGCTTAAGTTTCTAGTTTCTAGAAAAAAAAAGGACTGCAAGGACTATTTAAAACATAAATAACTCAGGTATATTGTGAGAATGATCACAGAACGTGAAAAAGTAGACTTAATTTTATACTAACAGGACAGTGGTTCTTGGTTATGTCATGTCAGTTAACACAAGCAGCATGAGGACAGCCTGAAAAGGTTTCGGAGAGTAATGTGCTCAGAGTAACGTGTAGGGAATGACTTGAATGTCTTTTGTTGGAGGGGGTTGGGGGAAGGATGGCCTTCGCCCAGTGATTATGACAGTTGGTATCATTTAAGGAAGAAGAAAGCTGTCAAGCTATGGAATAATGTCAGTTTTTAGAAAAATGGCCGCTGTAATTTTCTATTAATTGAAAAGAAGAAAATAGACATTTAAAGCATCTGTTATTGTCCTTAAAAATAAAGAAAACTTGTCTTTTGAGAAGTTTTGACATTTTTTTTTTTTTTAGAAGCTCCTCTGCCTTTTCCAGAAGGCTGTTCAGATATATGATTACCACATTACAGGGCTGTGTAGAGGTATTAAAAGCTAAAAGGTGAGCTCATCTACCCGGTAAGTTAGGAAGAAAATGTGCTTTAATTCCTCGCTCCACTCATTAGACTGAGTGCCTTGCAGGTAAAGGCAGATTGCTATGACAGGTTCAGAAATGTTGCTTCTGCTCAGGGACTTATATGCCCCAAAGAAAGCTGGGGGCCTTATACAACAGCAAATCCTAACTTGATTCTGGTTGCTAAGCATCTTCAGAATTTTTTTTTTTTAATTTATCCCTCATTGAAATGAACTCAGGCAGGATTTTTGTCATGTCATTAAAAGTTCTGATTGCTATTCTATTTGCTACTACAGTAAGAAATGTGTTGTAGATGATAGAAAATTCCACGTTTGTGGCCTAAGTAAATAGGGCACTGGGTTTTGTCATTTAAGGGATCTAGAGGGAGCTGTTCCTTCTTTCTACTCTGGCTTCCTTGGATTGTAGATTTCATCTTTATGATCACAAGGTGACCAGGGAACCTGCAGGTGTTGCATCTTTGCTCTTGGCAGTAAGAAGAAGAACAAAGAGTTAAAGGGAGAGCTGAGTTTCTCACTTTTCTGGACGCTCCATCCAGAGATCGTCTACATACACCTGCTTAGCCAGAACTGGTTTGCATAGGCATCCATAGCATAGGAGAGATTGTGACAGTGATATTTTTTAAATTTAAATTTATACTGTATTAAAGGGATAGATTTGCACATATGGAATCAGAGCCTTGCTTGTAAGGAAGGGGAAGAGAGTGGATACTGGGTATCCAGAATGTGCCCATTGTTACTTACTGTATCATTTTAGTTTCTTACTTGTAGCTTGGCTGAGTTGTTACCCATTTTACCTGCTTGTCTACAAAGATTGGCTATTAGTCTAACTTCAAACAAAAAGAGGGACAGGAGAAATCTTAATTGCTCACCAGCAAGGTATCAAGACAAACAAAAATTAGGACAGGAATTTATAACAAAAGCAGATCCAAATTTTCTAATGCCATATATTAGGCAAAGGTGTGCAGAAGTAGTTATCAGCTGGATATAAGACTTCATAGAGCTAAGATACGAGCAGAAACTTGGATGAAATAAAAAAAAATTCAATTCCAGGTAGCAAAAACAATGAACTACTCTAATCTTTTTAGCTCAAAGCAAGAGGTGAGAGTCACTGACCTAAAAACAAGGATTGCCCAGGGGTTAAAGAAGAGTGATGAGTAGGAGAGCTATCGAAATGAAATGAAAGCTCAGGATTCAGAAACGTTATTTTTTTCTATAAATTTGTCCCATGGAGAAATTTTAAAAAGAATAGGAAAATCATGAAGTATTAAAGCTTAGACTATCAATATATGCGAAAATAGACCTCTGAAGTCTAAAGGAAAACTATCTCTATATTCCTATAAGAATTTGATAATTAGCTTTCATTGAATTGACGTTGAGACGTGAGGGCTGTCTATTTGTAACAAAGAGCAAATAATCCTAAGCTTCTCTGAAAAGTATACTCGTCCTTGCTTCATCCTTTTGGTGGGAAATGTATCGGTGTCCGAGAGGAGATTTTGAGAAAAAAAATTTGAAATCTTGATTTGAATTCTACAAGCATGTTGCTCCTTCCTAGTTTGTTTGGATTTGCATCTTAGAGTTCTAATTAATGTTTCTTGGATACTTCTTCACAACTTGAAAATTTGCTCTGTGTTTATTTAGAGATGAACTCAGGACCAAAGTGAAGGCCAGTTACTTTGGGGAACATATTCTACTATTTCTTCTTCAGTATCTCTCTGGAGATATATGTATATGTTTGTGTGTGTGTGTGTGTGTGTGTGTGTGTATGTAGAGAGAAAGAGAGAGAGAGAGGATTAAGGATAGAGCAAATGATCTTTGTCAAGGCATTGGGCGTCTTAAATTTGATGATTGTTAAAAAATGAGTTTTCTCTCACTCACTCCCTTCAATGACAAATAAATTAAAAAGTTTACTTACCTTCTGAGCAAATGAGTTGGTAGGAGAACTTTTCTCAGAATTCAGAAGTGAGGATGACCCGTAAAATGGCTCCACTGAGAACTGTAATGCATGATCCCAAGACCCTAAGAATCAGCTTGCAAATGCTGAGTGTTATGGGCGTTTTATTTCTCCATCTCTCTAAGCAGACTTTCCACCCGTCTTTTCAGAGTGCTTCATCTTCATATGTAGTTCTGGTATAATATTAGTAGTAGTTTATTTTTCTACACTATCATAGTCTTTATGCATATCTGGCAGTTTACAATAATGCCTTTTCTATCATCTCTTAGATAGTTGAAGAGAAAAACATTATGTATATACAGAGACACATCATATAAGCATACTGTACATATATTACCTAATAAATAATGTATTTTAATATAAATTTTGTTATCTATACTTAGACAGATATCTCTGTAGAACTTCTGAGCTAAGCTTAAGAAGCAATGTCATTTTAAAATGATAATGGTAAAACCAAAGGGGGGAAGTGAGAATAATTTCCTTAATTCTTATTCTCTACATCTTCTTCTCTCCTAAGCTTGCATCCTGAAGCTTATTTTATTTTATTTTATTTTATTTTATTTTATTTTTGAGGCAGAATCTCACTTTGTCCCCCTCAGTAGAATGCTGTGGTGTCATTAGCTCACAGCAACCTCAAATTCTTGGACACATGCAATTCTCTTCCCTCAGCTTCCTGAGTGGCTAGACTACAGGCACAAGCCACTCCACCTGGATAGTTTTTTTTTTTTATTATTTTTAGTAGAGATGGGGATCTCACTCTTGCTCAGGTTGGTCTCAA
>CAUYQV010067227.1:0-14400 GCA_963574575.1 Galagoides demidoff
ATCCAAAATTTCTTTGCTAAGCTTCTTGTTCAAGGATCTATCAAGCACTGCCAAAGAGGTATTAAAATCTCAGACTATGATGGAGCTGAGAGTAATCAGTTTGCTCATGTCTGTTAGAGGGTCTCTTATAAATTGAGGTGTATTCTGGTTGGGTGCATAAATATTGATAATTGAAATCTCATCATATTGAGTATTACGCTTAACAAATATAAAGTAAGAATCATTGTCCTTGCTCACTTTTGTTGGTTTAAAACCTATTGTATCTGCAAATAAAATTGCAACACCTACTTTTTTCTGCTTTCCATTAGCCTGGAATATAGATGACCATGCCTTCACCCTGAATCTATGCTTGTCTTTTAAAATAAGGTGAGTTTCTTGGACTCAACAGATATCTGGCTTGAGTTTTTGTATCCAGTCAGCCAGCCTGTGCCTCTTTAGAGGGCAGTTTAAGCCATTCACATTGATTGAGACTATTGATAAGCCTGGTATACTTTGGGGTATTGAGTTTTTTGAAGGTCCAGTGGACATCTTTGACCCTTTTGTCACTGTGGAGATTGGAATTTGATCAAAATTTTCTGGGTGGGTTTATTTATGTGGTGGAGGATTGAGCTGGTCATTATGGAGGGTAGGTCTGAGGATATCCTGGAGGGCTGGTTTAATTATGGCAAATTTCTTCAACATGTGAATGTCGTTAAAGTATTTACTTTCTCCATCATAAATGAAACTCAGTTTAGCTGGATACAGGATTCTGGGTTGAAAGTTGTTTTGTTTTAGGAGGTTGAAGGACAATGACCACCCTCTTCTAGCCTGAAAGTTTTCAGCAGAGAGATCTGCAGTCATTCTAATATTCTTCTCCTTGTAAGTTAAGGTTTTCTTGTGTCTAGCTGCTTTCAGGATCTTCTCTTTCATGTTAACTTTAGTGAAGTTGATTATGATATGCCTGGGGGATATCTTGTTCGAGATGAGTCATGCTGGGGTTCTGAAGCTGTCTGCTATCTGAATTTCAAGATCCCTTGGCATGTCTGGAAAGTTCTCTTTCATAATTTCATGAAGGAGAGCCTCTGTGTTTTGTGAAGCAACTTTGTCATCTTCAGGGATTCTTATGAGGTGAATATTAGTTTTCTTTGAATTATTCCAGAGCTCTCTGAGCGAGTGATCTGTTTTTGCTCTCCATTTGTCTTAATCTTTGGATGCTCAGACACGTTCAAAATCTTTGTCTTCTGTGTCAGAGATCCTATCTTCTGCCTGTTCCATTCTCTGAACAAGGGATTCAACCGTACTCTTCACATCTTTAAGGGCTGCTACCTCTTGCTTCAGTGTATTGTAAGCTTTGATCATTTTATCTTTGAAATCATTGAATTCCTGGGACAGCTTTTGAACAATTTGAAATTCTAGTTACGTCCTTTCCTCCATTCTGTTGATCTTATTTGCTATCCAGATTCTGAACTTGATTTCTGACATCTTAGCCATCTGTTTATGGAAGGGATCTTCAATTGTGTCTTCCTCATCCTTCCTTGGTGGGGGGTTGATCTACCCTGGTGTTCTGGTTACCTGAGTTTTTCTGCTGATTCCACCCCATGCTGAATTTGCACCTTTCAGAGACCATCCCTAAAACCATTCTGCCAGTGGCTTTTTCTGGTTGTCTCCTGGGTGTGCACCACCAAGGGCCTGGGAAGTGGGGACAGCAGCCAGGGAGACAGCTGGGTGAAGAATGTGCTGGCTGGAGGGATCAGTCTGCATGGAGGAAACATGAATCAAACATTTCTCCCAGTGCAGGACCAGGACAGGGGTTTGGTCCCATAGGGGTGGGGGGATGTTGCTCTTGGGTCTCCTCTTGCTATCTCTGCGGACAAGGGCAGGGAGGGTGTACTGGAAACTCAAAATCGCAGTGGGAATGCCAGTTCCCCTTTTCTGCCTGGGGGAGGGTGTTCGGAGTCTCAGCAGGGTCCCTCCAGGTTAGTAGACCTCCCTGTCGGCAGCTCTCACTCCTGGAGTGAGAGAATAGGTCCTCAGTTTATCAATCGCCTATAGGAGATTTAGAGGAGTGGTTGAAGAGGAAACAAAGGAAAAGCACACCTTTCTTGGGGGAGGGGACAGACACTTTTCCTTTGGGGTGCATTATGTACCTGTAGATTGCCTTCTAGGAGTCGCCGCTTGCCTCAGCAGAGGTGTCCTGCCAGTATCACTCTTCTCTTTTGGCTGGGTTCCCGGTCTTTGACTTTGTTGGGTATTTTCTGGACTTCATCCTTTCCTCTGGATGGGAGCTTCTGTCCGAGGTTGGTACCTGTCAGCTATCTTGACTCCTTCCTGCTCAATCCAGGGTTTTAATGACTGTTTATTTCTTCAAATCTTTTGTTTTAATCTTATAGTAAGGTTACCATGACTATAAAAAAGGAATGTACAGTGGAGAGGCCTTTTGTTCTACTTGTCATTTTTTTGAGAAAGGTATTCTAGAAATCAGGTGTGATTTATCTCTTTCTTCTTGCTATTTAGTTTCCTGCTGCTTTGGTATATTTTGAATCTATATTGTTAGAGGGGCGTATGTTTATCACAGATACTTCACCCTGCTGTACTCTATTTTTTATAAGAACAATTTTTACATAAAGATAGATATTTTTTTCAGGTACTGATAGAGTTTACCCAGCTTTCTTTGATGCTCACATTTTCCTGGTTTAGCTTTGTGTTTTTTTTGGTGTTTGTAAGTGAATCTGTAATAGGGAACCTAATCAGAAAGACTAAATGACTATAGATAAATCTTGCTTAATATCAGGAAAATTTAATGATCAAGGTCTTATCTTTAAACTCTTAGGGAGAAATAAATTCTGGAAGGGGAAGTGGAACAAGAGCAAAAGCTGCACATGTGTCCAGCAGGTGTGTAGGGCAGTCTCTGATTTGTGTACATTGGTTTTACAACCAGAGACTCCGTTGAATTTATTTATCACTTCCAGGGGTCTCTTAGAATCTTTGAGGATTTCTAAGCATCTAAGCATAAGATCACGGCATCAGCAAAGAGCAAAAGTTCGACCTTCTCTATTGCCGTTTGAATACAATTGATTTCCTTCTGTTGCATGATTGCAATGGTGAGGATTCCAGTGCTATGTTGAGTAGCAATGGCTGTCGTGGGCATCACTGTTGGGAAATGTTTTGTTTTTCTCCCTCACATAAGATAGGTTTAGTGCTTCAGTTGTGATGGCTAAAGTAGATTGGGAGGAAACTGGGACTCCACTTTTTCTCATAATCTTTCATATCCACGTCCTCTCTCTCATCTTCATGAGGCTTGCTCAAGTTTTATTTTACATAGTCTTAGGGTGCTATAAAGTAAAAGTAGGTGCTGAAATTCTTGAGATTTATGCCTGTAACTTATACAGTGTTACTTCTGCCCAAGTCATAAAGCCAGCCTAGAATCAGTGTGGGAAGGGACTACAATGATTTTGTAATAATTTATCACATCATCTGTATCTTTCAACCTATTGGATTTTGCATTCACATATACTTCAATAGCATTAATACTGCATAAGGACATTAGCATATGTAATCAACAAATTTGAAAATTCAACATTAATTCAGTGATTGATATTTGAAGTTGAAATTTCTCTTTTTTTACTATGCAAACTCTGCCAAGTTCCTGCCTTGTGAACTTTTTTGTTCCTTCTTAGAATGATAAATGCTGAGGCAGGTCTTCAATCTTATTTCCACATTTGGGTCCATACAATATTCATTAAATTCTCTGTCCTGTTTTTCAAACAGCATTAAAACATGACATATACATTTTTCCAGTTTGCATGAGTGACAAAAAATTACTTATTTTTTTCTCCTTGCCATGTTTATTTTCTTCTCCGTATCAATGTACTCTTTTCCTTCTTACTACAATGAAATTATTTTGTTATTTCTAGATAACTTCTTAAGTCACTTCATTAAGGCCTCTCTATTGTACATTCATTTTTTATAGTTATGGTAACTTTACTATAAACATTCAACTAAAACTTGTGAACTATATAAATTAACAAAAGATTTGAAGAATTTAAGCAGTCTTGAAACCCTGGATTGATTTGCTTTCTATAAGAAACTTGAGAAAAGCACTCTATATTACAGACAATATCTGATCAAACTGCTGGAACCATAATAGGATAACAAGATAATTGCACCAGGCCAGAGGAAAGGCAGATATGTGACAAATAGTTGTATAAGAAGTTAGAGTGAATGCAGTGTGAAATTAGCTAATCTTTACAGTCAATACCTATGCAATGCAAGATTCTAAAAAACACCAAAATCTATTGCCCTAGTCCTCTGCCTAAAACAATTAAAATGAAGCACTTGAACCTGCCAAAATGTGAACAAGCATGACTGTCTATTCTCTCTCATACAATTATTCTTGAAGGAATTATAAATACAAAGTATAAACACGAAGTCTAAGAACTAATCAGTGTGTGTTTGGATGGTAAGTGGATGAAAATTGCCACCAGTCAGTGGTGAGAAAAATTTTTGCTTTTGTTTCTCTTTCATTATATTTGGTAAATCATTGCCCACAGTTTATTGCTGAAAATTGGCAATAACTTAATAAAATGTTGATAATGGTGTGGATGGAATAATTACTAGGAAGTGGAAAGTCCCTGCTAATGTGATGGAAACATGTGCACCTTCTGCTCTGGTTCCACTTTCCCTTCCAGATTTCAGGGTTGGAATTTAATTTTCCTTAAGAGTTTAAAGGTAAAACGCTGATATTGAGTAAAAATTAAGTTGTAGTCATTTAGACTTTCTGGTTAGGTTCCTAAACAGAATCCATTGATAAGTTTCCTACTAGAGATCCACTTAAAAACACTGAAACATGGCGAAAACCAAAGAGAGATAGACCAGGGAAATATGAAACTAAAAGAAAGCTAGGGAAACAATATCAGTATCTGACAAAAATATGTTTTTATGCTAAAATCATTCTTATAAAATTATAATAGAGTAGAGCAGGGTGACGTATCTGTCATAAATATATGTCTATCTGACAATATGGATTCCAAATATACCAAAGTGATAGCAACCAAGCAAACAAAGCAAATAGCAAGAAGAAAGTGATAAATCACCAATTATACTTGATTTCTAGAATGCCTTTCTCAAAAAAATGATTAAAATAGTAGACCAAAATTCATATAGATATTAAAGACTTGAAGAATACAATGAAAAATCTTGGGCTAATATATATCTTGACCTATCTAACTTCTATTTATCTTTCTTGCTTTATTCAACATTAAGTACATATTCTTAATTAAATATATATTAAAGACATTAAATACATATTCTTTTCCACAATACACAAAACATTAAAAAAAAATCATGCATGAGACCATAATGAAAGCTTAAATGAATCCCCTAAAATTAGTATTTTAGCCTTTCTTTTTTTCTACCAAAGGGAAGTAAAATTGGCAACAAAAAAATAACAACAAAGAGAAAAATTATATATTTGAAAAGTAATTAGCTTATTGCTAAATAATCTATTGACAAACCTAGAAAACTATAAAGAAAGTCTCAATGTATTGACTACTTGATAATGAAAAAATATGAGATATATCAATAGATAGATAGATATAGGTACAGGTATGTAAGTGACATTCAAAAAGAAATCTAAAGTCAGAATTTATGGGAAACAGTTGAGGCTACACTTGAAGAAATGTTGATAGCTTTAAATACTTTATAGGAGTTAAAAAGGATTAATGAGGTGAATACTCAACTCAAGAAGTTGGAAATAGAAGAAAGAAGTGAACTTAAAGAGGCAGATGAGAAATATAAAAGGGAAGAAAGAGTGAAATGAAGAGTGAATAGAAAAAATGATGGACTTCAAATCCCATTTATTGAAAACATAATAATATAGCTGGGAAATCTGATTAAGAGAAAAAGGAAAGATTAAATGGAAAAAGGATGTGAATAACAAAATATAAAATGAAAATAGAAAATCACTTAAACAGCGAAAATTTGAAAAACAGCATAATACTGTTAAAAATCATTATTCACTAACAAATCTGAAAACTAAATCACATGAATAAAATTGTGAGAAATAAATTTTCTTGATCCAATATTTGGATCAAGATAAATATAAAACTCAAACAGTTTAGTGAGGATTAAATAATTGCTATGTTAATCAAAATATCCCCTTTTAAGAAAATCTGCATTCATTTGTTTTATAGGATAATTCAGTTAAGCTGTTAAATATTAGTTAACCACTATCTTATACAAGTTCTAAGAAAATTATAAATTTTATTTTAAGTGGCAGTTTAGTGCAGTTTGTCTTATTAGTAGCAATTTCATGACTTTAAACCCAATATTAGACTTATAAATATTGTTTAGATTATGATTCACAGGTAAACATTACAAGAAAATAAAATTTTACAGCTATTACATTTAGATATTTAGATGCAAAGTATGGTACCAGATCACCAAAACCAAAATATTATTTTTAAAATGTGACATGATCAAGTAGAGTGTTAATTCCAATATCCAAGAATGTTTTGGTATCAGACAATTTGTTCCTAATTTATCAGATTAGAAACCTAGAGTAGGGATTGATAACCTGCAACCCATGGTTCAATCTGTTCTAGTTTTATATGGCTTTTGAATTGGGAATGGTTTTTACATTTTTAATGGATTGTAAACAAAGAAACAAACCAAAGACTATATGACAGAGAACGTATGTGGTCTGAAAACTAAAATATTTATTTTCTGACCATTTGCAAAAAAAATTTACCTAAAACAAATGAATATCTCAACCAGTATAGAAAAAACATTTGATATTTGTTTGTTTGTTTGTTTGTTTATTTTTTAAGGGACAGAGTTTCATCTTGTTACCCTCGGTAGAGTGCTGTGGCGTCACAACTCACAGCAACCTCCAACTCTTGGGCTTAGGCAATTCTCTTGCCTCAGCCTCCTGAGTAGCTAGCACTACAGGTACCCACCACAACACCTGGCTATATTTTGTTGCAGTTTGGCTGGGGCTGGGTTCGAACCTACCACCCTCAGTATATGGGGCCAGTGCCCTACCAACTGAACCACAGGTGCCACCCAACATTTGATATTTATAATGAAAATTCTTGGTGACCCAGAAAGAGAACAAAGCTTTTTTAAGTTGGTAAGATTTTTGTATAAAAAATTTATGGCAAAATTTAGCATAATGGAGAGGCCTATAATGTCTTCCTTTTATAATGAGGAGCTACAGAAAAGATCCCTATTATCACTGATATCAATTTATATAATGCTAGAATTCTAGGTAAAATCTGTAATGAAAGAGAAAGGAAGAACTCTAAGTATTAGAAAAGAAGAGATAATGTCTCATTTAAAGATTATATTATTATCTTTTAGGATCAAAATAGAATCAATTGATAGATTATTTTTAAAAGTAAGAGTTGAACTCATTTTTTGAATATAAATCAGTTACATAGCATTTTTACATCAGCAATAACAGGAAATATAATAAAAATAAGATATTTTAGGTAGAAATAAGATGCAATAAGAAGAAAAACTAGTAAATACTGTAAACATTATTTAAATCAAATATATGAAAGGCATATATAGAGAAAACTGTAATTGAACATACTTTTCATATCCATGGGTGAGATGATTTATTATAAAAGTATTAATTATCCCTAAATTAATTCGTATATTCATTATTTTCTCAGTCTAAAGTTTCACTAAATCTGATTGAGAAAATTAAAATGCTTTTCTCTATGTTTGCATATCCCAAGGAAATCTTCAGAGTGAAACACAGGGACACGTAAGAGAACGTCCTTTGCAGTATTATTTATGCTGGTGGGGAGTTGGAGGCATTCTGTGGTTCCATCCCTCAGAAAGCAGAAGGTAAAATGGGAGGATACACACCAGGGAGTACTGTGCAACAGGTAAAAGAAAAAGAGAAAACACAGCAACATGAATAACTATGAAGATATGGTACAGAATGGGAAAGAAAGAGACAAAGACAAAATGAAATAGCCCAGGCAACCCCATTGTAATAGCTTCAAAATACAAACGGACAAAACAATAATACAAACTTTGCAACCACCCAATAAAACAAAAGTAAATATATTAAAGTGATCTGACTAGTTTGCCTGTTGGGGTATCCGAAAGGCAGAGAATTGGGAGTGGGACATGAAATGAATAAAAATACATGTGTAAGTCCATAAAGTCAGAGCAGAACTTTGCGTGGACCCACAGAGGAGGACGCTATGGCCTGAACACAGAGGAGCTTGATTATTCAGCCCACTGAGCCTAAGACCTAAAGGAGATTAAAATAGACAGTTTAAAAAATAAAAAACCCTCATAGGGCGGCACCTGTGGCTCAGTGAGTAGGGCACCGGCTCCATATACTGAGGGTGGCAGGTTCAAGCCTGGCCCCGGCCAAACTGCAACAAAAAATAGCTGGGTGTTGTGGCAGGCTCCTGTAGTCCCAGGTACTTGGGAGGCTGAGGCAAGAGAATCACCTAAGCCCAGGAGTTGGAGGTTGCTGTGAGCTGTGACACCACAGCACTCTACCAAGGGAAACAGAGTGAAACTAGACTCTGTCTCTTAAAAAAAAACAGAAAACGTATAGAATATATATATTCACTTAAAAATCAGTAACTATAGGCTAGTAAAAGTCTACCTAAAACTATTGAATTATATATTAATTGAATTTTTCCTCCTTTTCTTTTTCATCTCCAGCCTCTCCCTTTTTCCTTGTTCTTTCATCTGAATCCACATTTGTTCAATTTCCTTAAATTATAAATATAATAACCATGAAATAGGCAATAATTCTTTCTTGACCTTATGCCCCTCCTAGATGTATTCTCTTTGTGAAAATTCTTAGAAGCGATCTGTGCTCAACTCTTCGTTTCCCCATCTCTTATTTACTTTCTGTTCACTGTAAGTGGTCCATCAATCTACTGACATACATGTGACATATATTTAGATATTTTAACATATTTATATATTTAATAGATAACATTTTGTTTATTCAATGCAGTGCATTTAGATATATAAATATCCCATTTAATATATCACTTTTCCTGTATTTTATAAGAAGTTTCTTTGGAATATCAGGCTACCCCACATATTATTTAACCCTCTTATGCATTCATGCATCTTGGCAGAGTGTCTTGCAATATTAAGCATATCAATATAATAAATGAATAAACATAACTTGATTTTAAAAGTGAAACCGTCCAATTAAGGATTAAATTGATAAGTTGGTACATTTTACTTTGGAGTCCCAATCTCCCTTTTATTTGTCTTGTGTCACAGTCATGTAGTCTAGATATTTATCTTGGCCCCAATACTCATGGTCTAAGTATGTTGAGGAAAGTATGTAGCCTCTCCAAGATTCCACTTCCTCATCTATGAATGATCAAATGCCTAGTATCTATCAATAGGGCTTTTGTAAAAAATCGATAAGGCATGACATTATTGCCTAAAATTATTTCAAGTAGCATTAATTCATAGCAGTTCCTCTATTCCTTTCCCATGGTCTTTTTTCTTACTTTCTATTTCTTATCAAAATTGGAGATGATCGGGTCTCGGTTATTTAAGTGATTAGACAAGGTTATCAGTCTCTATCCAGGCTCCTGTGGAAGTTCAGTGCAACTTCAGTGCTGCAGATCTAGAGGATGACAGGCCAAACTTGCTGTAGCAAGGATTAAAATCAGAAAATACTGGTACTCTTAAGACATATATAGATTTAAAAACAACTAAGCGTGTATTATGTCTTACCACAAAAATAAGTAATAGAGATGATGGTTATGTTAATTAGTTTGATTTAAGCATACAGTTATGATTTAATAAAAATTAAGTAAAAAAAGACACATAATCAATTGGTTTTGCAGAGTCATAGGGGTGAGAGCATAGGGTGAAGATGCTGTCAGTAGAACACAGTAGACATCTTCCCACGTAGAGTGTGGAATTAAGAGACTTAGAAGGAAAAAGCACACTGATATTTAGACATAGTAGTTAATGATCTACACTGGAAACTTGGGGTTGGATTTAAAATTCCATGAGGATTAGAGATGTACAGGGTATGGGACTGGGGATTAAGGGGGAAATCTGCCCAGAGAGAGAGAGATGGGGACTTATGCACTGTAATGGACACAGTCGATACATGTTCCTCCTTTCCCTCTACCAAACATCACAAAATGGCAACCCATCTTTTTGCATGTATCCCATGTTCTTTAGGTAAGGATGACTCACCCCTATTGCCAAGAGAAGAGTTGATTGGGTAAAGGGTAGTTTCATTCCTGTGGACGTTGGTTGGTGCTGGTGAAGCAACAAACATTTCCCCAGACTAGATCGAAAAGAATCTGGCTTAATAATTGGCTTAAAACTCTAACGGTGCTAATAAGAGACAGGTGGGGGTGTGCTGGGCTTCTGTAAAAGAGGTTTTCTGATTCGTATTTACTTTATTGACAGAAACCACCCCAGTTTTCAGTGTGGGGTGAAGTAGTGTTACAAGTGAGTGAATTCTAGAAGTGCTATAGCCATATCTCCTTAACTGGGACTCGACAATAGCAGCGAATGCTATATGGTCACCAAAACCCATTTCCTGTTTCTCCTGCGAATGGCTACAGGACTTTTTCTATATCTCTTATACTTAGAGATATCACATATCCATGTGACTAAATTCTGGCAACTGCAGTATACGTACACACTAAAATGTTGAGACACTTCTGGGCAAAATAAGAGGAGGTATACTTCTGCCATGCTTCTTTCACTGTCCATCAACTGACTGAAGAGATGTCTGAGAACAGTGGAACCACATATTGGGAGAAGTCTGGGTCCCAAAATGGCAAAATAGAAGGTGTCTCAAGCAGAAACATTCATGTTAGACGATGATGTGGACAGGGAGTTGGTTTATTGTGTAAACCCTCTAACAATTCAAGATTCATCTATTGCAGTAGCTAACTAAACCAGAATTAGGCTGACACAGGGCAGAGAAGATAGACATGGAAAAGTAACCATGCCCTGTGATCCCACTGAGTTGCTGAATCAAACAATCTCTGAAATTCCAGTTAACCCAAATCTTCCAGTATTGTGAACAAATAAATCTCCTTTACGGTTTAAATAGCATGAGTTGAGTTTTCTCTCACTGTCAGCTGTAAGATAATTTCATGAAGAATGGGACAAGTAAGAATAGTGGATACAGGTGACAAGGCTAAGTCACCTCACAAAGGGCAAGGCAAAGAGGCATACTGAACAGAACTCTGCAAGGTGAACAGAGTTTCAGTAACAAAACGATAAAGCCAATTTGATCTGACCTGTCAAGCTATAAATCCATGCATCTTCGTAGTTTCTACATGCTTTGACCAAAGTCATCCAATAGATTGAGTTAGAGCTGAACCTGTAGGTGGAGACTGTGTGACCCCAAGTTTGCTGGACACCAGCCTGTATAAGCAGGAAGCCAAATGCCATTACATGAGGAACATAAATCAAGCACTGTCTGCACTGTGAATGACAGAGGTTCACTCTGAGTAACTGATAGGAAGATGTCCTTCCCAATACCTATTCTGCACTAGCAAAGAACTACTCTGTAGGTCCCTGCCAGCCCAACCCTCTTTATCTCTTCTCCATGCCCTTTGCATAGCCTTTCTTGTATCATATCAGTAATTGTGAATATTTCACTGTCTCTGGTATTCAATTCGTATTTTCTAATACATTTAATTTTTTCATTAGTACACTACCATAGTTTAAGTTTTAATTCATTCTATTATATACCAGAATGCATATATCTGTTTCCTCTGTCATTTGGCCTCCAGTAATGTTACTGATGAGAAACTATATCCTTACAATAAATCTTTTTCATTGGTAAAAATTTAATAGTAATGGTATGGCAATATCTTCTGTTAACAATAAAAACACTCTTAAACATTTCCAGCAATCTTTAAAGATAATGCTTTTCACATATTTGAAGAGAATGGGTTAATGATAATAAAGAACATTATATCAATAAACAATATCACTTAACTGAGATAATCAGACTATATTCTAAACCCCATTCTAAAACCTAATAAAAGTGGCTTCACCTCTCCTTAAGCCTATTATTTCACCTATATATTATGATGAGTTTATAGTTCTTAAAAAAAAGTTTGTGTTATCAGTGACTCTGGTACTCAGGATAGCTCTACAATTAATTTCAGCTGCCAGTGATCAAGACAGTAGCATTCAACTGTGGTTCTAAGGGAGAATTAGAAAGTAATCAAATTTTGAGTTAATCATGGATCATATTTGACTTAGAATGAAGAGATAAAATTATTTTCAAATCAGGCAAATATCTTAATAAGCCAGAATTTCACAAATTCATCTGAATTTGTTGAATTTAAGTGTAGAATTAGAAATAGAGATACAATAATAGCCCAGACACTCTCTAATTGAATTAAAGAACATATTCTAAGATTATTAGTGAATAGTTTTGTTCTTGAACCACTAGTGAACTACAAGACATTAAATGCAATCTCTCCCCTGAGGCTTCATAAAACTCAATAGTTTTCTTAAGTATTTAAGTGCCCTTGTTTTTAAAAAAGAAAACTCACCTAATCTAATGAAAAATTACACACACACAAAAAGAATGAATTGTTTTAGACAAAGTGAAGGCTCTCTGGGAACCTGAAAGGATCATTTTTCTTGTAAAAATTATTTATCTTTCTGCAACTGCAATTTCTGTATGCTGTGAGTCTAGCATGTTATAATAAATCAAATAGTTACTCTATCTGATACCCATACAAAGAGATTAAATATAGCCAGAAGAAAAATTTTAACACATTGAAAGGATCACACAATAGTAAGTAGACTGTTCCAAATCCTATTACTGAATAAGTAATTGCCCAAGGAACTCTTTATGTTACTTTTGTAAATAATGACAAATAATATATCATTTGTATTTTAGACTGAAGGTGTAAAAACCTAGATAAATGGCTAAATAATGGTGTTCAGGGGAAGAACACCATATTCTAGAATTCTCTAACAGATTTGAGCTAACCTGTGCGTGACCTTTGTTAAAGTTAAAAGAAAGAGGCTGCATTGGAAGAAATGTTAAAAATGAACAGTCCATTATTCATCTCAATGAAGTACAATGTTTTATTCCTTTTTTATTATTGAATTTCTATGTAAACATTTTTGAAAAGAAAAAAATTTTTAGAATACTTCTCAAGTATTAGCCTGATAAATAGAATCTTGATAGAGAAAACGTGGTGCACAGCCTAAATAAAACTTTAATCTACATTGATTCATGACCTTGTCTTCAACTAATACAGAGTGAAGAAAGCATTGTAAATCATATTGTTCTGTGATGAAATTGACTTCACTACTGAAGTTCTCTATTGTTCCCACACACAAAAGGAAGAGTTAGAGATTTAAAAAATAAACTACGAAAAGTAAAGTACCACTAACATTTGGGGATATTGGTATATCTGTGGCTAAATTCAGAGTTCTTTGATAAGATAGAATAGTTTACATTTTTACACGGCTTCTGTTATATTCATTGTTTTCCTAAGACAATGGTCTTTCTTCAGTGAAAACTGTGTGGTCTAAGGAGTAGGAAAGGGTGACTGCTAAGGATAGGGGTATGGAATTGGCACCATTCACTCTTTTTGAAGGGAAGGGCTAACAAATATATGGTTAGATTAAAATCATGGTAGTTCTTTCACCACTCCAAGCAAACATTTATTTTCCTATACTTTCAGATGAAGAAATAGCAAACTCCAATATTTTTCTTAGAAGCAAATAATAGCTGTGTGCAGTTGTTCATGCCTGTAGTCCTAGCACTCTGGGAGGACAAGGCAGGTGGATTGCTTGAGCTCAGGAGTTTGAGACCCACCTGAGCAAGAACAAGACCCACCTCCAGTAAATAGCCAGGCATTGTGGCATGCCTGTAGCCCCAGCTTCTTGGGAGGCTGAGGCAAGAGGATCTTTTGAGCCCAAAAGTTTGAGGTTCCTATGAGCTATGATGCCACAGTACTCTACCCAAGGTAACAAAATGAGACTATGTTTCAAATAAAAGAAGAAAAAGAAGAAGAATCAAATAATAATCATCCCTATTTCTACTCTTATGTTATGCCATCCTTTAAAGGAAAGCTACCAGAGATGTCTGGCACCCACATTGAGTTCATGATAGTCTTCTATTGAATATAAATAATGCTACAGATCACCAACATTATACAAGGCCACTCTGAGACCATGGTAAAGTACTACAAAAGCAAAACCAGTTCGTAATCATGTTTGAGCACAGATACAAACCAGGTTACTATAAAATAAAAAGTATATATCAACAATTACCTCCCCTAGATAAGTGACTGACTTTTAAAAATTTTAAATCATTTATAATGTTAGCTTAGTTTTTTGGCTTTAGTGATAAAATTTATTAAAATACTCAATCATAGAATTATTCCTTCCTGACTCCCCTAATGC